>PVKA01015466.1:27369-50199 GCA_004027165.1 Ctenomys sociabilis | reverse complement strand
AATGTTGGCTGGCCTTGTGGCTCTTCTATTTCTCCAACTCTGACTTGTAATCTTAGGTTGTTAACCATCCAGAAGAAAAGCTGATTAGTATCCTGCAGCATATGCCATTCACTTTGCCTTATCTGACTCAATTGATTTTACTTGTTGTACGTTACCTTTTGTATTTCTGCTTTTCGCTTGTTATACTAGGGAGACTATATGATATTTACATATGTGTGTCTGGTTTACTTCACTTATGAGTATATGTTCAAGTGGCATCCACTTCAGTATAAATGCTTCAAACTTATCATTCTTAATAGCTGAGTAATATTCCATTATATAGAAATACCACAACTTTTTCAACCATTCCTCATGTGATGGACATCTTGGTTGTTTCCAAGATTTTTCTATCACACATTGCGCTGCTATAAACATAGGTACACATTTATCTCTATGATACAATGCATCCAGGTCCTTTGGGAAAATTCCCAGTAGGGGGATAGCCGGCTTGAATGGGATTTCTAGTCCTACTCTTTTGAGGAGTTTCCACACTGACCTCCACAATGGCTGTACCAGTCTACATTCCCCCCAGCAGTGGAGAAGTGTTCCCTTTTCCCCACAACCTCTCCAACATTGTTGTTGGTTGATTTCCTTATGAAAGCCATTCTTTCTGGAGTGAGATGATATCTCAGTGTTGTTTTTATTTGCATTTCACGAATGGCTAGCGATGTGGAGCATTTTTTCAGATATTTGTTCGCTTCTTTAATTTCGTCCTCTGAGAAGTGTGTATTCATCTCAGATGCCCATTTCTGAATTTGGTCTTTAAATTTGAGCGCCCTGTTATAGCTGCACAAGGGTCGTTTTCCAAAATAGACCACATTCTAGTCCAGAGGTCATGCCTAAATATATGCAAGAAAATAGAAATTATCCCATGCATACTATCTGACCACAATGCAATGAAATTGGAAATAAATGACAAAAGAAAACAGAAAACCCCACTAAATTCATGGAAACTAAACAACACCCTACTCAGCAATCAATGGGTCAGAGAAGAAATTAAACAAGAAATTCAACAATATCTACAATTCAATGAAAATTCAAGTACAACTTCCCAGAATTTATGGGATGCGATGAAAGCAGTTCTTAGAGGGAAAATAATAGCTATGAACTCACATATTAGGAAAACAGAAAGGGAACAAATTAGCACCTTAATGTTACACCTCCAAGAACTAGAAAATGAAGAGCAAACAAAACCCAGAGCGCAAAGATGGGAAGAAATCATAAATATTACAGCAGAAATTAACTCAATTGAGATGAAAAAAACAGTTAAAAGAATCCAGAAATCAAAAAGTTGGTTCTTTGAAAAACTAAATAAAGTTGATAAGCCTCTTGCCAGTCTCATCAAAAAGAGGCAAAAGAAAATTCAAGTAAAAGCGATAAGGAATGAAAAGGGTGAAATCACCACAGACCCAGTGGAAATTCAGAAGATTATCAATAGTTACTTCGAGAATCTTTATGCTCACAGAATAGAAGACACAAAAGAAATGGACAGATTCCTCATAAGGTACAAATTACCAAAACTGAAACAAGAAGATATTACAACTCTCAATAAGCTGATAACAGCCAACGAAATACAAAACGTAATGAAAAGCCTACCGACAAAGAAAAGTACAGGGCTTGATGGATTCACAGCTGAATTCTACAAGAAATTTATAGAAGATATAATCCCCACACTCCACAAACTCTTCCATGAAGTTGTACCTCCTCTTTAGCAGCCTTTTGGAATCTGAGATTGATTGTTGCACTAGAGATAAAAGTTTCTTGTGAACCTAGATCCTTGTAAGTTCCAGCATTATCATGCTTGCTAACAGCATCAACCAATACAGCATTAATTTCCTCAGGTAGTGTAGGAGAAAGTATCACCACAGGAAGTAATAGCATTGTGAAGATGCCTCTATCACTGTGGGTGGAGTAATCTCTTACTCTGGAAATACTGTCTCAAAAGGATTTAAGAGCTCTATATTAGGGGCCAGGGAGATGGCTCAGTGGAATAAGTGCTTCCCTGACAAGCACAAGGGCCTGAGTTCAATCCCCAGTTCTGCCCAAAATAAATAAATAAATAAATAAATAAATAAATAAATAAATAAATAAATAAAAAATACAAGAGCTCAATGCCCCTAGACTCATCAAAATATTCCCAAATATCTCTTTCCCAACTTAAAGAAACCAACTTAGAAACTCTCATTCATTTCAGATCAGTGTCCTCGCTATTAACTTCTGAGGATGAGCATTGAACTTATACAGTATTTCACCCAATTGAATTACAAGGTTTGTGGCTGGATTCTTTATATCTCAACTCTGGGTAACAGTGAAGATTCCCTTTTAGGACGTATTAAAAAGGTTTAGAGTCTTTATTTATGTCTGGAATTGGAAATTTGAATATTTGAGCCCTTTATTTTATTAATTTGATTTCACACTTAGAGGGCTTTAGAGTTTTATATGTGTTCAAAGCTAATGTGTTTTATACATTTATTTGTGACAGAGGCTTAAAGAAACCAAAGAGCCTCATTATATTTCCACTCTGCCAAAAGAAAAAAAAAATAGGCATCATGTCACCAAATCCCTGGCATCTCACAAGTGAAGAATGGAGATTATCAAGTAGATCTACTTTATGTACCACTTTACTTAGTTTCCACAACAGACTATCAATAATCTATACATTATTAGAAGGAGAATATGCCAAAATTAGGTCTCATAAAATTAGACGCCCAGTTTCAGAAGCCACTGATGCAATTAAAGAAATTTATTTTTGCAATTTTGTTTCTCTTAATTATCTCATGGTACCATAATCTGCATCAATCAGTGTCAACTACAGGAACAGACCTAACATAAGACAGAAAAGTAAGACTATATTTGTTGTTCAGGACATGGCTTAGGGCACCTCTTAGTATTATCATACCCTGTTATTGAGGCTAATATGAAACTATAACAACTCAATCCAGACAGAATGACAAATGTTCCTGAACCTTCAGGAAAGGAGATGTGGCTTGTCCCACAAGATAAAGGATCAAAAGTTGCTGAGTTATTGCTATGGATCAAGGAACTACAAAGTAGAATAGATGAAGGTAGTTACAAATACCATCTTTGATGCAAAAAAGCTAAGAAATTAGGATTCTGACTGTAATATTTTCTTTCTTTATGTAACATTTTCCATCGTTTGTTGGTATGCTTTTGCCTATATACACATACATCAAGGAGACATCTTTGTTTTCTTTCTATGTAACATAATGTTGATAGACTTAATATAACTTAATATTCTTATGATTAAGTTATGAAATGTTTTGGAGGAGTAAAAGCATTATCCAAATAAATATTTACCTTGGATTTTAAAGACATTTTGTCATTTCTGCTTGAATGTCGAATAGTTGTATTCTGTTAGGTGTTAGGAACTTTCTATTGAACTTGGAGAATAAATGAAATTAAAGATAACTGTCTTGTTTTCAAATTGATGAAAAATGGATTGCAATAGTTAAATAACTCTTATGTCAATAGGAATGGAATAAGTAATACATTGTTGATCAGCAGAGAACAGCTTTGGGAGTATTTATGGACCGCTGATATGTAAGACACAAAATGAAGAAAGACCTACCTAGGATGTGAGTTGCACGAAGCAGTAGACTTAGTCTCCCGTTTTGCTTCTTTGGAAGAGCTCTGTTCTTTTCCCTTATCATTGAGTGCTTATCTCATGTTCCTTTAGGCTTCCGTCACAAACCACAGATTTCCAATACAGACTCTTGGCTTTCACACACATAGGATTCTGCAGTGAGTATCAAGCCTACAACTTTCAACTGGGTCATCCACTTGTCCACTGGATTGATGTCCATTTTGCTTTCTACCCTTGAATACATAAACACACAGGAGGTCATTCCTATTTATTTCCATATATATATTTCCTCTAGTGAACCATAAATGATATAGACTGCAAATGATACACTTTCATAGATTATATAAAAAGCCTATTTTGGGGGGTGGAGAGATAGTTCAGTAGGATAAGTGCTTCCCTGACAATTGCAAGGGTCTGAGTTCAATTCTCTGTTCTGCAAGCAACAACAAAACTCCTATTTATATGACACATTAGTAATCTTTCATACTCATCTAGAATAACTTCTAATATTTTCCATGAAGTTCATTTTTAAGTATCAATTTTATATTTTAACATTGGATATATAATGACAGCTATTTTGTATCTCCAAATTGGAAATTGTAATTCATCTTTAAGAACTCAAGATTACAAGTAATATGTCTGAAAATCTCACCACTATGCTACTTAATATTAAAATAAAATGCTTACTTGTACTTTAACACATAAATAAGTAGTTGAAGTTAGAGAAGAAGTAAATTAAGTTCTGTTTTAGACTCAAAAGAAAATGGGGACAAGAAAGTTTTGAAGTGGACCTTTGATAGACAGTCAAAAACCACCACCATAAAGCCTATCTGGCATATTCAGCATCCCATCCTTTGTTTTGGGAACACCAAAACTGTGTTACCTACAGAGATCTCTCAGTTAAGCAGTTAACTAAACTGTAACTAAAATTAGTTATACCTAGTTGTGACTCCAGTAGTAAAATCTTTAAAGGATGCATTGGGGTATCATTTCTGGCTCTCAGCAATGTTCTACACAGTAAATGTGTCTAATTACTTGAGGCAAACCTCTTTCACAGTTCCTCAATAAAATGCAGTTTCTGTCTAAGTCTACAGCACTTAGAATGATGCTATTGAAAAATAACACAGTTTAGGAAAATAACAGAAATTTGTTTCTCACAGTCTCTAAATCTGGGAGGTTCAATATCAAACTGGTAACAGATTTGACATTTTCTGTTTCCAAATGTCACCTTGTAGCTACAACTTCCAGATGAGACAAATACTGGGTCCTCCCTTGGCTTAAGAATAAAAAGGGACAAAAAAAACCACTTCTAACTTATGAGATCATTAATCCTGTTCACCAGAGTTCTACCCTCATGAATTACCATGTCATGAAAATGCCAACATTAAAATTTCACTTTTGGAGATAAGTTTTAACATATTGCTTTGGTCACACATCACAATTATGATAGTGTAAAAGTACCAGCTTCTATTTGTACTCATGTATGAACATGAGCACTCAGCAGTGTTTCTGTGTTAAATCCCTTATGACATTACATACCTACCACATCTTACTTTTTCTTTGCCAGTTCCTGAAGTATCACTTAGCTTTGCTACCCCAACAGTCCTCCTTTCTCAGTTTAGGCACTCTAGTCTTTCCCTAAACATTAATTAGTAGAAACCTTTATTATTAGGTCTTTATTTTCCTGAAGTACCTCAAACTTCTGGTTTTCATATACCTCTAAGCTCTTGATTGCCAAATACTTTTGGTCTAAGCAAAACCTATCTTAAAGGTGAAAATTGTGGCTTGTGAAACTATCATTTGTAATCTAAGTTTACTTAAGAAGTAAAAATTTAAATTTTAATGGAAATCTTAATTTCCTAAATGGAAGTAAAAAGGGTGGAGCAGACAGCTTAGTTGATTAAAGCACCCATGTAGGTAGACACAGGGACCAGGTTTTATCCCCAGCTTGCCTTGTCACCCTTGCCCCTGGGGCACACTGAAATAGTGACTGACCCTGGGTGTGATGGCATGTTCCTGTAATCCCAGCACTTGGGTGGCTGAAAACAGGATGATCACTATGAGTTCAATCTGTGTAATTAGACCCTGTAGACCCTGTATTAAAATAATAAAATAAATAAATGAATAGAAGAAAAACTTTTCACAAATCTGGAAAAGTAAAGGAAATGGGGAAACTTAATATTTTAAGTTTAGTCACTAGCTGGTTATTTGCTTAGATATGTTTGGAATCAGTTAACTAAATAATGCATTTTTATTCAGAAAATAAAGCATTTGTTCTTAATGTAAGATAAATTAAACACATACTTTTACATTTGTAAGCCGCCTGATAAAATATATTTTTTAAGGAAACTCTGTGTTGCATTCTGTGACAGCTTTGTCAGTATATATTTCCCGAGTAAATAGGTGAGGGTTCATTTTCTTCACATCCTCATTCACACTGTTTATAGTCTTTCTGATAAAAGCTATCTGATAAGTTGTGAAGCAATATGTCAAGTCTTTCCTTACATTTTCTTGGTGATTAATAATGCTGAACAGATCCTCATATTCTTATGGGCTATAAGTCTTATTTGTAAAATTTTATAAAAATGATATTGCTTATGTTTTTTAAGCACACTAAAAATAGGCAATTATGCGATGATATGTATGGATATATTAATGTTTGATTAGTGATTCCTTCACTACATATAAATATATCAAATCCTCATGCACTGCAATTTAAGTATATACAATTTAATTATATGAGAAAAATCTGAAATAAAAAATAAAATATCTATATTTTAAGCTTTTCCGTAAACTGTGATTTAGTGTAAAACTTTACTTTTGATGACAGTGTTGTCTGTTATTGCAATGTTCTTGTAAACCAAAACCTTGGAGCCCCATACTGCTTTTCATGCCTAGACAGGTCTTAGATGTTGATGGGATCCATTTACATCCTGCAGGTGGTGTGAGGGTTTAGCTGCAGGGGTACAAACAGTTAATTATCTTCAGTGAAAATTTATCATGTTCAATTTATTTTACATGAGATTCTGAGGATTTAAAGTTTGGAAAAATAATTCTTTTGCTTATAATACTATTTAGATTCTAATAAATGTCTATAATTGAATAAAAGAAATACAATATCCTAAACTTAAAATCATTGTAAATTTTAGTATTTAGAATAAGACTACGTTTTAATTGGATGACAAATCTACTAGGTACAGAGGCGAGTGACTGTAGACTTACAGACTTGAGAGGCTGAGGCTACAGAATCCTTAGTTTACGTTCAGCCTGGGAAAAAGACCAAAATAGGGAGGTGTTTTCTCAAATAAAACACAACACCACATAACAAATGGAACAACAAAAGATCAACTCAACTCATTCTAAACAGAACTTTTGCTGATTTCTAAAATATCATTTTTGGATTGTTTTTATAGCTGTCCAAATTTGTCACTTGTTCTAAATAGTGTTATATCTTAAATACTATTTTAAAGTTATAATTATTTCTTAGATGTTATTTTGTTCATAAAATACTTCCAGATTTCAGAAAATCTTGATCCGTGGTATCACATTTGAGCTACATTATTCCACCAATATTAAATGGGCTTTTTATGAATTCAAATTTAAGGAACTTTATTTGCTTGGGTCATTTTCCATATAAAATTGGTATATGATTTCCAACTTAAGATTTTGAAATTGGCCAAAAATTAACATTTTTTAACAAGCAAAGTTACATTTGTTTAGTAAAGTTTACAAACATATATAGTACATCAGTTTACAACATATCTAGCACATTTAATTTTATAGTAATAAATAAAAGATAAATTAGTAGGGAAAATATGTGGATACTGTCATAATTTTTATGTAAGCCTTAAAAATATTCCATTTATTAACTGAATTTTTTAAATTTATATGGCAATCAAGAGTTGAAAACATGTTGATTAAAATATATTTGACTTAATTTAAGTTGCAGCCAACATTAGAATTATGTCCCATAAGGTACATTGTTAATGTCAAGAAAAATTAATCATAATTATATAATAATTACATTTTACTTAAAAATGTTTTACTTTGTCCTTTATACTACTTTTATATGCTCTGAAAAATGAAAAATGTAGGCTATGTGCTGGGTAGATAGTTCAGCAGTCTAAGCACCTGCCTGGCCAGTACCTGCGTTCCATCCCCAGTACCACATGCTGTGTGAGTCTTGGAACCCTAGCTGTGCAGAATTGTCCCCCAAAGAAAGTAGACATTCTCAATTTATTTTGAAGTTCCTTGAGGAAATTATTGATGTCTAAAATGCATTTATGAGTTGTCTAGGTTTTTAATCATAATGATTTCTACTTTAATCAATTAAACCTATGCAATTATGCTACCTATTACATAAGAGGTTCAATTAATTCTTTTTTTTCATTTTTTCTAGGAAAGTATCCTCAAACAATAATTAGAGTTCTACTATCCTTACATTTTCAAATAGTACAGAATATTATCCTTTATACTTAAAAAAATTGACATGGACAAGTAAATTAGTCTATTGTAAAAGGTAAGATGGGGCTGGGGAGATGGCTCAGTAGAATAGGTGCTTCCCTGGCAAGATCAAGGGCCTGAGTTCAATCCCCAGTTCCGTCAAAAAAAGAAAATACATATATATGAAAGGTAAGATGTTAAGTTAGTTGATGCATCAAATACAACCTAATATGATGCATACAGTTTATGAACAGTGCTCTTTTGATTCAAAATTTATGTGCAAGTTTCATCAGAACACACAGTATATTGCCGTTATGGATACATTATTTAGTTAATTCTATGATTTAAATCACTACATGCATCAAAATTTTTCAGATTTGTAAACTAAATTTAACTGTGATGCTATTTCTTAGAGATTTCTCTAATGCTTTTGCAAAATAAAATAACCCTAAACTCACTAGATTTTAATCTTGAGACATAAAAAGGAATCATCAAGACACATATTCATGGGTCTGTCAGATCCAGGTTTATTCTATAGGATATGTCTATTTATTAACTATTAATTTTAATTTTATGAGTTTATATTAAATATTGAGTATCTGAAAGGAAAAATAAATCACCAAAAATTAAATTTTAGTGTTTTGAATATTTATTATATAAAAGTATCAAGATTTTCAACATTGACTGGTTATGTCATACAAAGTTTGAAAAATATCAACACAATTATTTTTTATTTTAAAGAGAAAAAATTAAAAGGAGCTATAAAATTGTTTCAAAACAGGCAGGGAGGAGAATAATAATACGGAATACATTGTGTATTGCTATATTCACAATAGTTGTCCAGAGTACAAAACATAAGAAAGAAATATTGTCCAAACAAAATTAACACAAACATTGTTTTTCAATTAACTAAAATATACAAGTTATCTAATTTCCTTAAGATATATATATATATATATATATATATATATATTTTTTTTTTTTTTTCTTTTACCATGTTTTTCTTTCCTCATTCTCGCATCACTAGTTTTCTATTCTTTTGGGCAGTTTCTTCCTTATGCCCAATATATCTTGTACATTTTGCACCTTAGATGCTCATTCAGTTTTTTACTCTGATGGGTTAATCCAATATTTTCACACGTGGATCTGATTTATTTCACTTATGAATATGGTCTCAACCAGCATCCATTTAACTATAAAAGCGTTAAGTTTATCTTTCTTTATGGATGAGTAGTATTCCATTATTTAAAATAAAACACATTTGTTTCATCTATTCTGTGGTTGAGGATAATTTGGGTTGTTTCCCATGTTTAGTTATTATAAATTGTGTTTCTATAAACATGTGTGCACATATATCACTATGGAATGATGTTATTATTTCTTCCAGGAAGATACCCAGAGTGGGATTAGCTGGGTCAAACAGAACCCATAATCCTAGACATTTTGGAATATCCACACTGATTTCCACAAACATTACCAGTTCCTTGAGTCTACACTCCCTCAACGATAGAGCATTGTTTTCTACACATCTTCTCAATAATTTGCTGTTGGGTTTTTTTTTTTTTTTTTTTGATGATAGCCATTTATTTCTGGGGTGAAATGGAATCAAGGTGTTGCTTTAATTTGCATATCTCAAATAATCAGTGATGCTAAAAATTTTTGATTTTAGTTACTTGCCATTGTATTTATTCATCTGAGAAATATGTATTCATCTCAGATGCCCATATTTAGCTAAGATATTTGAATTTTAGGAGCCTGATTATTTAGATGTTCTAACTATAAGTGCATTGTGTGAAGGACAAATAGCTATAAGTTTACCTAACTTACATGCTCTCCTTTCACTCTGTTGTGGATATCTTTCATTGTGAAAATGTGCTTAATAAAGTGAGTTTCCATTTGTTCATTATTTATAGTATTTCCCACATGATTTGAGTTTTGTCTTGATCTCTGTTTTTTTATGATGGCTTTAAGATTTGTACCAATCTTCTCTGCTATGCAATTTAGTATTTCTCTTTTAATATTTATATATTTGAATCAATTGAATTTTAGTGTACAAAAAATATTTTAATTTAGTGCATGATGAAATTCATAGATCTAGATTTACACATTGCATATGGAAAGCCAGTTTTTTCAGCACCACTATTAAAGAGGCTATCTTTCTTCCTGTGAACACGTTTGGTCCCTTTACCAAAGATAAGGTGGCTGAGTGTTTGGAGTTTTGTCTCATATATTTTCACTGACTTCAGGTCTTTTTTTTTTTCAATACCATGTTGATTTTATCACAGTATCTTTGTAAAATCATTGCAGGTCAAGGATTGTGATGCTCCCTGAATTGCCTTTGTTACCTAGAAATTATTTTGCTCTTGTAGAGCTCTTCTGCAGTCATATGAATGTTAGGAATATTTCTTCAAGTTTTGTAACATATGCTCATGTTATTTTAATGGGAATTGAATTATATCTGTATAGCAGCCTTGGAATGTGACCATTTTCACTATTTAATTTTTCTTATCCATGAACAGGGGATGTCTTGCCATTTTTTGATATCTCTCTGGACCTCCTTTTTTAGAATACTGTAGTTTCATACATATAGATCATCTATTTCTTTTGTTAGATTGATTCCTAAGTATTCAGTTTTGGGGTATAGTATTGTAAAGTTTCTTTTCTCTCATCTCTATGAGTTTAACGGTTGTGTACAGAAATGTTGAGTTTTGAGTGTTGTTTTTGTGCCCATCTACACTACTGAATCACTTTACTAAATACAAGTATTTTAGCGAAATTTTTGGGTCTTCTATGTATAGTATCCAGTCATATGCAAATATTGATAATTTAAATTCTTCCTTTTTATCTTTATTCTTTTTAATTCATTCTCTTGCCTAATGACTCTGGAAAATGTTTATAGATTTACACTGAATATTAGTATTGTTAGTGGACATTCTTGTTTTGTTCCTGATTTTAGAGTGAAAGATTTTATTCTTTGAATATTTGATATGATATTAGCTCTTGGTTTGTCATTTATGGCTTTTATCAAATTGAGATAAAGGCTACGTGTTCCAACTTCCTCTAGGGATTTTATCATGAATGATTGTTGGAATTTGTCAAATGTTTTTTCTGCATCTGTTGAGATGATCCTGTGATTTTGTCTTCCATTCTGCTAATTTGTTACATTATACTTGTTGATTTGCATATGTTGAAACATGCATGTATCCCTGGGATGAAGTTTGGGTCATGGAATACAATAATCTTGGTGATTTGTAGCATTTGTTTGCCAGTATCTTATTGGGGATTTTTCCATTCATATTCATTATGGAGATCGGCCTATAGTTTCCTTTTACATTTTGTTATTTGTTATTTGTATTTGGATAATACTTGCTTCCAGAAATCATTTTGGAGCTAATGCTTCCTTTATGATTTTCCTAAAGAGTTTCAGCATTAGTTCTCTAAATTTCTTGTAAAATTCAGCAGTGAGTCTGTCTTGCCCTGGGCTTTTCTTTTTTGGTAAATTTTAGTTGAATTTTTTTATTTCATTGGCCGATATAGTATTGCTTATAATTTGTATATCTTCTTTAGATTTGACAATTCAGTTATGTCTAGGAGTCTGTTCAGTTTTTTTTTTTTTAATTTTATTGAAGTACAAATGTCAATCAGACAGTTTCAAGACACCTTAACCATACAGATTCAATAAATTAATACATTGCAAACTGTTATAATAACATTTTGGTATTGTACAAGGTGCATACATGATATTATATTTACAGATATTATTTTAGCAGATATCTCTTATCAGTGAATTAAGAGTGTAGCTGCTTACTTATCTTCTTGTTTTATACCTGAATTACATCAAAAATTCAATAATTATTTTCCTAGTGGATGACCGTAGTACTAGAAGCCGACATAATATCCTGTCCAACCACCATTAGTGCAGATCTTGCCTCTCATAGAATTATGTAGAAGCACAGCATTATCTATCCTAACTGTACTGTCTATACACACACATCATGATTTTTTCTTTCTACAACACTTCCTTTGTCTACACCTGTCAAAAGTGGGTACTCCATTGACATTCAACTAACTTAGGTGCTTGAACTCAACAACACAATCCAACACAGTCCAGCATTCTACAACCATAGTGAGTTACTCAAAGAAATTGTCGACCATAGCCATTTACAGCTCAGCTTATTATTATGGCCTCACGATGTATACCTCATTTTTATACTTTTCTGCTGGATGGTTAAGACCTAGGTAGATCAAGACTTATATAGCAACACATGAACTTTATATTTCCTGTGTGGTCAGTGAAGTCCTCTCAGGGATTATCTTGTAGTCCTGTACATTATTCTGTAGTTCCTTTGTCTGTGTCATCCATGTGGATGAGTCACAGCCAATGCTTGACCAGTTTGCTCTCTGTGAGAGCTTGAGAGAAAGTTTTCATGTATTTACCATCTTATAAGAATATATGTTCTTGTAGATGGTATTGATGATCTTCTTAATTTGTATAGGATTTGTTATTATTTCCCAATTTTAATTCTTCATTCCTTGCATTTGAGTTTTTTTCTTTCTTCTTTTTGATGACACTGGCTAATGTTTTATCGATTTCATTTATTCTTTCAACGAAACAACTTTCAGTTCATTGATTCTTTGTATTGTTTCTTTAGTCCCAGTTGCATGAATTTCTGGTTTTAACAATTCCCTTCCTTGTAGGAGCTTTGTGTTTTATTTGCTGTTGTTTTTCTTGGAGGCTGAAGTTCAACCTTATATTGTTTATTTGAACTCATACTATTTTCCTGATGTGCGTGTTCATCATTGTAAATTTCCCTTGTAGGACTTCTTTAATTGCATCCCATAAGTTTTGGAATTATTATTTAATTGTATTTCTTTCTTTCTTTTTTCTTTTTTCTTTTTTCTTTTTTTTTTTTTTTTTTTTTTTTTTTTTTTTTTTTTTTTTTTTTTTTTTTTTTTTTTTTTTTTTTTTTTTTTTTTTTTTTTTTTTTTTTTTTTTTTTTTGCAGTACCAGAGATAGAACTCAGGGCCTTGCACTTGCCAGTTTATTCTACTGTGCTATCTCCCCAGCACACAGTTGTGTCTATTTCTTCAGGGCCTGCCAAAAGCTCAGCAGATTAAAGTCCCTCCAAGCAGGAGGAGGGGCAGTGTGTTCAATCCCTAGATTGCCATGCATGCCTCACCCAAGGGGCATGGTGGTTAACCCCTTTAAATCTCAGCTCTTGGGAGGCTGTAAACAGGTGGACCACTACAAGTCCCATCTAGTAGTGAGACCCAGAACACCCTTACTTAAAATACAGGAAAAAAAAAACCGTATCTATTGTTGGATTTTGTGTTTAATTTCTTTTCTTACTTATTGGTGGTTCAAAAATGTGTAGTTAATTTCCATGTATTTATGTGGGGTTTTTGTTTTTGTTTTATTGTCATTGATTTCAAGTTTCATTGTGCTGTGGCCATAAAGCATACATTTTCTTCCCTGTACATTTGTTTAAGCACTTTTTGTGGACTAATATATGGTCTATTTTGAAGAATATCCCATGTGCAGCTGAGAAAATGTGTATTGTGATGTTTTGGAGTGGAACACACCTTACAGAGCTGTAAAAATAGATATTTAACAGACTTGGTTTAATTCTGATATTTCTTTGTTGATATTTTATTGAATTGATCCATCTGTTTGTGAATAGGGTATTAAGGTCTTCCAGTATAATTGTGAGAGTGCTTATTTGGTTTTTCATACCTGTCACTATTTGTTTTTTGTACCTGGTCACACTGGTGTTTACACTAGTGTGTGCACTGTTGACTTTTATCTCTTGTTCTTGGATTTTTTTTTTTTTCCTTTACAAGTATTGAGTGACTTTCCTTATTTCTTTTCATCAGTTTTGGCTCAAATTTTATGTTTTCAGCAAATAGAACTGCTACCCCTGATCTCTTCTGGGTTCCTGTGTCATGTAAGGTTGTTTTCCTTTGAATTTTAGTCTATGACTTTTCTGTGTATTAAATGAACAATACAAATAAATTCTTATAGGAACTACAATGAAAACAATAGCACTTCATAAAATAGTATTTATTCCAATTTGGTCACCTAAGTTATTCTGCATACATGACAACAGAACACTCCATATAGATGTATCACTTGCACTGACAGCACATGATTTGTGCTTACCTGGCCTTTCTGTAGAACATACTTTTTATCTTTTGGGTCTTGTTGTTTATTCAGGAGGATCTTATTATATTATGCAGCGTGTAGATAACAGAAACATAACAAATCTGTAAAGTTTTAAATTCTTAATATATTGTGTATTTAGAATAAGCACCAACATTTTCACATCAACTGTATACTTGCTTACAGAACCTAAAAGACAATATTAAAATCAAATCCCATGCAAGTTACAACATGAAAACAAACAAAAGTATGTACTACAAAATCAAGTTTTGTTTTATCACATCCAACTCAGTTGTCACACATGATAGCTGTATTTCTATTCACATGCCTCACTTTCACTGCTAATATATGTGCTTAAGTTTCCTCTCCTATATGGAAGTTTTGTCAGCTTATTTTCTTTTGTTTTGTCAGGAATTCCTACTGTACTGTAGAATATATGCTTAGCAGAGAAATAAGATAACAATAAAATAAAATATCAAATATATAATAACTTATTACTATTATAGACATCAGCATTGTTTACTTGTTTACAAAACCTGAAAGATGACATTAAAAATAAAAACTTATGTGCACTACAGTGTAAACACAAGCAAAATCTATTACAGTAAGAAGCTTTGCTTCAATTGTCATGCCTAAGGCAGTTTTGTACACAAATATCACGTACCCTGAGAACATACATGTTTTCTGCTTCTGTACTTTTCTTAGGGCATAATTGACATCTTTTTTTTTATTTATTGTGGTCATAGTACACATTTGTGATACTATACCCACCTGTTCACCTGTCAGCTAACCAATATTTTGCTCGCCATTTTGAGTAGTCTTCTGGGAAGAAAACAACTTTGATCTTTTTCTACTGTAAATATTCTTTTATGAATTCCAGACCCAAACCTCTATGAAAATTTCTCTGTGATATTTTGCACTTGTTCTTTTCTTTGTAGAGCAACAAAATATGTCCCACACACTTAGGATCAAGAAAAACGCAACCATTGGCCAATTCTTTGTGCCTTGAATGACATCATAATTTTGGCATAATTTATAAAACATATCTATTTTCCAGTTGGTTTTATTGTTGAAAATTTCTATCTCTGGCTTCTGTTTTTTCAATATTTTCCTATTAATATTTCCTCTATGGTGCATTGTTGGCATCAGCAGTACTAGTTTGTTTTCTTTTGACTTATATGAGTTCAATGTTATATCTTTCTAAAATTCAAAGGTTGTATTACACAATTATCTGTTTTGAAATTGCAACATTACATTGTAAACTTCTGCCTTCTTTCTCCATACAATTGCTTACCTGGTCAACTTGCACTTTGTTAACAAATGCAACATAAACCAGAATCCTGCAAACCAATTGTAAAATGTCAAAATCCTATGAGTTTGGAATATGAGAGCAACAAGTCTGTTCCTATAATCATTTAGTTTGTTATTACATGAATAAGGACCTGTTAGCTGAGTTTTGAGACAAAGTTTTAAATAGAAAATATAAAATATCTTCACATCTACAAAGGCAAAAATTGTTATGCCATATTTTGATCTATCACTTTTCCGTAAGTCTTCTACATTCTTCCAATCACTATGAGAAATCTGTGCTAAGCACAGCAGATCTATGAATGATTTCAGTTAAGCTAGTGATGAGTAATAATATATACATGTCTAATATGGTTATTGGTGCATACAGAATATTTTACTTGTATCTTATACTTTATATATTTAACAGCATCAAATAGTGTTTCATTTGTTGAAAAGTTGAACTTTGAGTGGCACTGCTGTCATTTTGTCCAATATGTTTTAGCCCTGCCAAAAACTTAATCATATAATTTAGAATTATTCATATCATTACATTATTCTATTTAGTTGCATGACAATTTTGTGACATTTTTGCTAATAAAATATGTACTCACATTATGTTTTCTTTATCATCTGAATAGAAGATATCTGTTTTTGCTGTTTCTGTATCAGTTGATAGTTACTCCATTTTACTGTCATAGGAACTTCAGCTCTTGTAGGCCATATCAAATCCATTACCATCATCATTACACCCACACCATTTCTCTATTATAAAAGCATGTGTTTTGGTATATTAGATCATCCTTTATCACCCATGCATGAGTAATTTGATGACTTACTTTTGACCCTCTCTAAAATTTGCAAGTCTGGTTTTTCATGTGGGACTTTAAAGAAATGGGTTATTTCTATCATAAAAATCAAGTGAAAACTGTTTAGAAATTAATTCTTGGAGTGATGTGGACCTATTGGATCCTCTGTGATGCTCTTGTGTGCATACATAAAACCAGTTAGATGGAACATAAGGTGGGTATAAATCTCATTTTTCCATTTTTTGTTCATGTCGCATTCCTAGTGGTTAATCATACCAAGTGGGTAAATATGTATTTAGACAGTTGTTTTAACTCCAGTGTTGCAATTCTAAAGTACAAATCTTCAGTAGAAATAAAAGAGATGTGTCTGATGGATCCATTCTAATACTTATTAATAAACATTTATACTTAGATCATCAATGTCATCTTTTAGGCTGCATTTGATTGATTCTGGATTCAGGTTTCTGGGAAAATTGAGATTTTCTCCAAATTCTATACTTCTTTCATCCAAATATCTATGCACTAAAAATATACAAGCTACATTACCAAAAAATAGTGAAATAGGAATATACTCACATGCAAAGCATGTTAATAGGAGATTTCAACACGATATTGTATACAACAACTCTAAAGTACTCTTGACCAAATGTTACAAAATAATTCTACCCTGGATAGGTGATATTTGCATTGGCCATTAATTTTATTTCCTGAAGTGACTCCTTAGCTCATTGCACTCTATATAGCTATGATTCACCAAAATTGTGTCACTTCCTTCTAATTTATTTCTTGCTCTATTCTGAAAAAACAGTTAGAAAGAGATTCCCTGATCAGTATGAATATTTTTCTGTTTGTTTCATGCCTATATACATTTATGTATTCAATCACTATTTAAATTTCTTAGCGTGTTTGCTTGACTTTAACCATGGAGTTGCCATGTTATAATGCTACACTCACCTGCCATCCTCTTTCAGAAGATTTAATTATTAATAATATAGAAATATTAATTCTTACTTTATTACTGTCTTACAGAAAGCACTCTGGATTTAATTATTTTTTTCAAGGTGTATTACATCATTTTGTGTTTATAAATCAACCATATTTTCCCCCAACTTAGCTTTTCTTTTGTAGTGTCTTATCATATATAATGAAAAAAAGTCAAATTGTGCATTCATCTCCCTTCCTGGAAACTTCTTCACTCAGTTTAAATAATTATTTAGTCCCTTACCTATCTAACATATTATGGCACACTCTCTTAGGACATTTATAGCCTGCAAATAATATGCCTTTCCTGTATCCCACACTTAAAAATGAATTTTCTTTTTGCCTGCCACTTTGTTCAAAAAGAAATTTTAAGATCAGGTTATAGCACTATTTTGCTTCTGTTATGAAAGCCTATGTAAACTATAGTCAGCACAATTAACCAACCACCCAATTGTATGTTTTATAAGTATTTATTTCTCACTTAACATATCTTCACATTGCTTAGATAATTTAATCTGATTAATCTGAGTTTACTTCCATGGCTTAGATTGGCTTATCTGTTTGATATGCTTCTCATTACCATTATAGTATATCTGGTTTATCAGCCCAGTGTTTTATCATGCCAGTGACAAAACAAGAGGGTAGGACAAAGGCAAAGGAATGCTTTGAATTTCTGATATTGTCAAAGTCAGTCACACATTTGCAAAAGCAAGTTCCATAGTCATGACTGAAGGAATTTATGGAAACCTACCTGAAAGATATGATAGAAATAATTACAAGAAAAGTCGCAGTGCACAAGGTTGATTGATCATTATTTTTCAGAACCTAAAAATTCAACATTAATTGTTAAAATATTTTATACAGAATAATAAAGATATTTTTGAGAATTTCTCAAGAATGAAGCTGAATCCTTTACACTGAGTTACATCCCCAGCTACTATTTTATGTAAAATTATATTTTGAAACAGTGTCATGTTAGATGTCAAGTAGCACAGGCTGGGTATCACTGCAACTGTTTTAAAGCTTTTGTTTTCAATAGACATTCATGTCAAATGATCCTTATTCAAAAGTACTAAGGTGCATAAATAAGACTGGTGCAATTGTACCAAGTTTAAAAATGAATAATTTTGACACAACATGACCAGAAAGTGGGAAAATTGAACCTGGGGTCTTCTGAATCCTTGTTGGTCTACTGTAGCAAGTTGTTTTTCCAATAACTATTTTTAGAAGTGAAATCTGTGAAGAAAACGTCAATATTCCTGAGGCAAACAAGTAGGCCTGCACAGTGTGACCATCCACCAATTCCAAACCAGGTCTACCTTTTTTGCTTCTCCTTGAGATGGAGCAACACAGGGGCATATTAACCAATTTACTTGATTCTGGATAAGGAAAATGGCACAGGAGAGAAGGTAAGCAGGAAAAGATAACAGGTGCTTGGAGAATATAGATTATGTCTAGTAACCTCAGGGTCTCCAGTATTTGGGGTTGCCCAAATTAATGGGGCAAGAGAGAATCATAGACGACCTCCACATTGAGAAGTATAAGATCAGGCTCAGAAGAACATTAGCCCTGTTTCTCTTAGGGATCAAAAAGACCTCATTAACGTCAAATTTAAGCCCAACAATCTATTTAAACTCCTGTTCCACAGCCTACATCCAATAGAAACTAAAGTTAAATGCATTTCTCATCTACCAACATAAGCAAGAACATATGTTGCTTAAGATGTTTACCATTCTCCAGACTAAATGAACAGAAGGGCCACTGGTATAGAGAATGCATCTCAAAATCCCATAGGCGCTAAAGCTATACAGAGAAAACTATGATTGACATCACTCCAACAGGACAAAGACTTGAAAGAAATTAACTACTTATTGAAAAAAAATTTAGGAAGATTTGCTTGACCCAAACATTTTATTTTTTCTATTTTTCATTAGCTTTCTCTTTCCTTCATCAGGAATTTTTTGGTATTTGTGTTTTTCTCCACTTTTTTGTTTTATTTTTAATTTTTTTCTCTTTTTTAACTTTCCCCTTCATCAGTTTTTCTTTTTTGTTTTATTTATTTCTTTTATTTTCTATATTTTGGTTTTAGCTTTTCCTTTTGTGTTTTTCCATTATTATTTTCTAACATCATTAATTTTCCATTGCTCCTCAATAAGCTCTGATATCTCATTTTGTTTCCTCCTCCTCATAACTCATTGTTTAATTTTTCAAATTTAACTTTTTATTCTCTGGTTTCCTACATCATCTAATTTTACTGATATAGAGTAAGGATACAACTTATAAATACTCAAGTTTTGAACTTGCACAGATACAAATGGACCTTGCATTATGAACACTTATGGATGAGAATAAATCATAGAAATTGCTATGTAGGTATACTGTGCTGCACCATTGTTTTAAGGTAACTATAAAAGTAGTTTATACTAATTTTCTATGTTTTTACACATTTTACATTTTACATTTGCATCAAAGGTGTATAAGACTCAATTTGTCAGATTTATAAACAAATATGACTTATGAATGTTCTCCCAGAATGGAATGTATTCAAATGTCAAGGAGTCACTATAATGACTAAGCTGACTAAGCTTTATAAATCTCTATATAGCAAGTTAACTTCACATTATTTTAAATATTTTTCTATCATGGAAGTTAAGCATTTCCACTTATGTATATTAATTGTAGATCGATAATTGGTTGTTCAATCTATAATTATAGCTATCTTTTTTATTGTTATGCGTTTTACACTATTTGTCCTTAGGAGTTTTCAAAATTAATTTTGTCATTGATGGTATAATTCACTCTGATTTTATTTCCATAACAAAGCTGACACAGTTATTGCAATTGATTAGTTTTATAGAGATATAAATATTTTATTGTATTGGAGTCATTTATAGTACTTCAGGCAAACGCTGTATATCTGCATAATGGGTTAAATTGCTTGCAACACCCCATCCCAAGTGCATGGAAGTAATTGGATCCTAGGACAGACGCCAAGGCAAAAAGTCACTTTCACAAGATATTGTTGAAAAATAAGGAAATTTCCACACTTGTAAAGAACTTTCCACTATAATTAACTTCAAACTTTAATGCAAATAATCACATAAAGAGAGAAATATTGATAGATAAAGCAGAAAATGCCACAAGAAAACCCAAACCACAGAACTTTCCATGTGGTACTGAAGAAACAAAAAGGGCCACAAATGAGTTATTTGAATTGTTGTCAGAAGAGATAATAAAACAGATTAATAATTTTTCCCAAGTTAATAAATGATATAAGTAATGGGATAATGGGAGAAATAAACAAAGCAATCAGCAAATCTAAAAACTTTCACAAAAAAAAAAAGAGATTGTGTAGCTAAAGAAAATTATGTAAAATATGAATGAGCTATATAGAAAGATTTAGTATCCCTAAAACAGATCCAAATAGAAATTCAAAAAATTAATAATTTTATCACATATATGGGAATCCGAAGTAGCTGTTGTGAGTGTAGAGTGTCACAACTAGAAGACATGACTATTTTCAATGAGCAATTAATGATGATATCATAAACACAAGATAACATGAAAAACATACCCAATAGTTCCTAGCTCCTAGATGATTTAGAAAAGAATAGTTTAAGATCAATTGAAATGAGTGAACAATAAGAAGATATCACAAATGGTATAAAATATCTATTGAAATAGTAACAGAAAGGCCAGCCAAATAGTCAGCAGATTAAAATGTCTACAAGCAGGAGCAAGGGCCAGGGGTTCAATCCCTGGGCCTGATGTGCGGGCCCCACCCACAGGGTGCACTGAGATGGCAATTGAGATGGCATGGTGGCATGTGTGATCTGTGTGGTGACAACCTGTAGATCCTGCCCTAAATATATATTTAAAAAATAAACACATAACTTTCAAAGTGAACAGTCTTGATTATCCAATCAAAACATACAGATTGGCAAAATGGATCAATAAACAAAACCAAATGGTACATTTTATATAGGACATATTTAACCCTAAAGGAACCCACATACTAAAACCTGTGCAAAAGAATACTGAGGAAAGCAGGAATATTATCTTACATTCAGACAAAGTGAATATCAATCCACATCTGAACAAGATACAAAGAAGCTCACTATATACACATTTATGGAGAAACTCAGTAGGAAGAGATAACAATAATCAACACATATGGGTCGGTGAGGTAGCTCAGTCGTCGAAAGTGCCTGCTTAGGCAAGTGTGCGGGGACCATGGTTCAATCCCTGGCACCACATCCTGCCTCAGCCCTGCCTCCAGGGTGCCTGAGTTGGCCACACACAAAAAATAAATTAACATATATACACCAACAATGGTGAAGCAACCTTATAAAACAAATACTACTAGACATTTCACTATCACATAAATGTAAAAGGTATATTAGGGAAATTCACTTCTCAACTATCAAAAGTGGACAGGTCATTAGACAAAAACCAAGAAATACTATATTTCAATACAGTCGTCAAACAAGTGGACTTAATAGATATCTACAAAGAGTTCCATCCAACAAAAACAGAATATATATTGTGCTTGGTAGGATATGAAACTTAACACAAAATCGATCACATACTATGCAATAAAGCAAGCTTAAACAAATGTAAAAGAATTGAAATCATACCATACATATTATCTCATTATTGGGCAATGAAACTAGAAATCAATAACAGAACAACCACAAAAATGTGCAACGGAATGAAAACTGAATAATATCTTAAAGAAACAACAATTTACACCAAATATCCTAAAAATGTACTTCAACGTCCTAGAAATACAAGAACAGTCCAAACACAGAGTTAAGTTAGAGAGTAAATTATGTAGATCAGAACAGTAATCAGTGACATTGAGATCAAAACACCAATACAAAAATGAATTAAATAATGACTTAATTCATAAAAACAATAAGTGAAATAGAAAATCATATTCAGTCTAACTCAGAAAGGAAATGATCAACATGAACACAGCTAAAAATTAAAAATGTGAATAATGGCATTGCCCATATAAAAGTAATTCACAACTACTTTGTAAGTATGTGCATTCATAAATTAAAGAATACTGAAAAACTGAGTAAATTCCTGGGTAGTTGTGATTTGCTAAAATATAGCTCAGGAAGATTTCATAAACATAAAAAAAAATCCAATAACACATAAGATAATTGAAACAGTCATAAAAAATCTACAAACAGAGCCAGGCATGGTGGCACATGCCTGTAATCCCAGCACTCAGGAGGCTGAGGCAGGAGGATTTTTGTGAGTTGGAGACTAGCCTGAGCTACAAAGTGAGCTTAAGGCTAGTCTGAACTGCATAGTGAGACCCTGTCTCAAAAAGACAAAAAAAAAAAAAAAAAAAAAAAAAAAAAAAAAAAAAAAAAAAAAAAAAAAAAAAAAAAAAAAAAAAAAAAAAAAAAAAAAAAAAAAAAAAAAAAAAAAAAAAAAAAAAAAAAAAAAAAAAAAAAAAAAAAAAAAAAAAAAAAAAAAAAAAAAAAAAAAAA
>PVKA01015466.1:9037-27269 GCA_004027165.1 Ctenomys sociabilis | reverse complement strand
AAATAAATAAATAAATAAATAAATAAATAAATAAATAAATTTATGTAGACATAAGAAGAAAAAGCTCAAGTGCAGGTGAATTCACTTTTGAATTCTAAAATAAATAAATAAACAAAACAAACAAACCTTCAGGGAAGATCTTACACTAATAGTTTTCATGATCTTCAATAAAACTGAAAGAAAAGAAGTACTGTGAAAGTCACCTGGCAAAGCATCACCACCCTGATTCTAAAACCAGAAAAAAATTCAAGCAAAAGATAAAAGACATGGGTCTGCCATTAGCTTAATTGTTCAAACAAAGCGGTCAGGCTCAGGATGATCCTCATGCCTAACCAGTAAGACCTGTCCTTAATGTACCCTGAGCCAGCCAAAAAAAATAGGTCCATCTCATCTTAAGGGGACACAAATGAACGACTATTTTGTATCTGTATATTCAATATAGAGTAGCTATACAGCTACTTTCTCTTAATTCAATGATTAGATTTGTTGTAATAGTGTTTGTGGACAGGATATCATGTCTTCACCTTGTACAACACATAACCACTAAGACAACAATATGCAATGTATTAATTATTGAAACTGTCCTACTAATCAGTTTTGAAAATGTCTCATTACTCTTTATTTCTCAATAAAATTATTAAAAAGACAACTCTAAATGAATCTGCTTAGTGAACATAAATGTAAAACTATTTAACAATATACTGACAAACAGAATACAATAAATCATCAAAAAATTCATTAATCTTGACCAATTAGCCAACTAGCTGCAATGATTTTTCAGCATGTGCAAATTAACATATGTAGTACATCACAGAAAATGAATCAAGAACCAAAAGTCACATGATGATCCAAATAAGTTCAAGAAATCATTTGATACAATCAGTACACTTCCATGAAAAATCACAGAAGAAAATGGGTATGCAAAGACATTCTCTCAATCTATTCAATCATTTAGCACAAAAATTGCCAATTCATATTCAATGGTAAAGGTGTAAAATTTTTCCTCCAAACTAAGGAACAAGACAAGAATATCCACTATCACCACTCTTTTTCAACATGGTTCTTGAAAGATTAACAACAGCAATTTGGTTAAAATGAAATGAAATTATTTGTATACAAAAGAAACAAATTTACTTAACACTATTCAGGTGACTCAAACCTCTACATAGGAAACTGCAAAAATACACCAACAAGCTCCTAGAATTAATAAATTCAGAAATGTAACAGGATACAAAATCAATACACAAAAAACAATAGTGTTCTGGTACACAAGTAAAGAACACAATGTGAAAGAAAGTAGGAAAAATTACCATTCACAATTGTATCTAGAAAAAATAAATATTGTGGAGTTAACCTGAGAAAGGAAGTAAAATATCTCCAAAACGAAAAAATAAGGCACTTTTCAAAAGAAAATACAGGAGGAGTCAGAAAATTGGAAAATATCCCTTCTTCCTGGATAGGAAAATTCAATATAATTAAAATGGCAATACTTAAAAATGCATATCCAATCAAAATTTGAGTAGCACTACTTAAAAAATTAGACAAAAAATTGTAAAGTTCATATAGAACTAGGAAAGACCTACACTAACAAAAGCAATCCTCAGTAATAGAGAAAAGTGCAAAGCATCATAATCCTGACCTTGAAGTTATATGGCAAAACTACAGTGAAAATAAAGAGCCAAATACGAATTTCAGTTGAACATAATAGAGGATGAATGAACTGTCCGAAGAACATTCAATTAATTGTTTTTGACAAAGTTCCCGAAAACCTGGTGGAGGAGATAGCATCTTTAATAAGTGATGCTTGGAAAACTGGTTACCCACATGCAGAAGATTGAATCTAGCTTTATATTTCTTCTGGTATATTATGCTAAAATCAAAATGGATAAAAACTAAATGTTAAAACACAAACACTTAACCTGCTGAGAAATAAAATAGACCTCTTGAAGTCACAGGCATGGGTTAGGACTTCTTGTACAGATCCCTGGTTGCACATAAAAGAGTTCTGAGAAGCAACAAATGGGAAAATATTAAATAAAAAGGTTTGTGCACAGCAATAGATGCACAAAACATAATGGAAACACAATCTACAGAATAAGAAAAAATTGTCATCTGTTTTACAGATGGCAGAATAATATCTAGAAAATACTGTATTATATAAAGAACTGAAAATTTAGACCCCCAATGTAAGAAACAAAATCAAAACATAGGCATGTAATATAAATAGACACTTCATAGAAATGCAGATGGGAAATAACAATGTGAAGGAATAACGAACATTTCTGTTAGAAAAATATAAACTAAAAGAACACTGAACTTCCATCTTACCGCAAAAAAGAATGGCCTTTGCAAGTAATAAAATAGTAACAAATGCTAGCAAGATAATGGTAGGAATGAAAACTTGAACAACCACTATCAAAATCAATATGGACATTTTTTAAAAAAGTAAAACTAGAAATTCAACTTCACCTAGCTGTTCCTCTTTTAGATAGCATCCCAACAGTGTTAAAGTTATCCTATGACATTAGTACATGTAACCCCATGTTTATAGACGTACAGTTCAAAATAGGTAAATGTTGAAAGCCTTTGTCCACCAAGAGTTGACTGTAAATGAAATGTGATATTCACATATAACAAAATACTATTTTGCCATAAAATAAGATTAACAGTCACTCGTATGAAAATGCATGCAATTTGGGACATTAATGTTACATGACATTGATCAGACACAGAAGATTAAATATTGCATGCTTTCTCTTATCTGATGAACCCAATTTATAAATAAAAAGCAAGATAGAAAGATATATGGAGTAAGGAGATGGATTTTTCACAAATGGAAGGGAGTCTAGTGATGGAGGGAGGGGAAAGTGAAGGATGGTGATAAAGTAAACGGGATGAAAAATAAGATTTAAGACGTGTTACATACACATACCGAATCCACACAAGGAATGGAAATATTATTAACGATAAATACGTTGTGATAAAATTTTAAAACTAAAAAGGCAATATTGAAAAAATATGGTAATGTTTCATGTAAAAGCATCCTGCCATTTTCTTTAGTTCATATTATCATAGCCAAGTAAATTTCCAGCCATTTTTCTTTTCCTGCTAGGTCAATTACATAAGCTATAGGCACAGTTCCAAAAGGTCTATTTTGTCAAGATATCATTATCATCTTCTTATACTGTTGCCTACTAATTGTTCTAATTATTATCAATCCGTTTAGCCTGTAAAAATATTTTATGTTTATACTAGTGACCCCCTACTTAGTATTAATACTTATACTACTTGGCATATATTTCAGTTTTTCACTAATTTGTGCAAATGAATATTGGATACGAGAAAATGTAATTTGACTTCTGATCCTAAATACAGTCATTGTTTTGACTTTAACACACTTAATCCATCATTTTTGCACCTGCTGAAATATTTCTAGAAATCCTTTTTAAGGGATACTTTCACCTGCACTGTTAGGTTGTCACATGTTGTGAATGGATTCAAAACCTTACTTTTCATGATCATTTTGATTATGGGATCATCCAGAAGTTCCAGGGTGCCAGATCCTGTGGGCAAGGTGTATAATAATGTTACGTAATCTTTAGTTTTAAATGTAGAATTCACCATAGTATTTCTTATTACTTTTACAAACACAAAGAAGGACTTCAGAATTGCTTCAAAAAGTTGGAATTTTGAGAGGGACTAATGGCATTGTGTCTTTTACTGTAATCAAATTTTTAAATGAAAACACTCACTGTATATTTTGATCACTCCAAGCAGTGTTCACAGAGCAAAGCATTGTATCTTAGATCCTTCCTCTACATTTTCAAATAGAAGAGATGAAAACTAACAGCATAAAAAAGTATATCATAATGAACCAAACCAATATACTAGGTCTAATAAAATAAATTGCTTTTGGTTTTCTTTTCTTTTTTTTTTTTTTGTACTTTCTGGTGGAACCACAAATTGATCTCAGGCCCTTGCACTTGCCAGGGAAGTGCTTATTCCACTAACAAAATACATTTCATAGAGAAATATTAAATTTATAACCTAGTGTTTGAGATGACATCCCTTTATTTCCATGATTAATAATTTAGTTATATTAGAAAATCATTTTCAGTCATATTTTACCTTATTGGATGTTCAATAAATTTTCACATAAAGCACCAAATGCTGTCCATATTTTCTTATAAAAATATTTTACTGCATTTGGTCAGGACTTCTGTATCATATTTATATTTTTGTAATAATAACTCAAGAATAAATTAAATCAATTCCTTGAGCATACTTATTAATTGGTTAAATTTTGATGGAGGGATTTGTAAGAAGTAATTAGAAATAATGTATGAGTTGATATAATTTTATAAATACTCATACTTAAAATATAAGGTATATGTGAATGAGTGTCACATTCTAAGTGATGAGTAATTTGAAAAATATTCAATGTCATGAACATTTCAGGAAGGTAGCTAAGCCCCAGGATAGCAACACATGAACGCTGATGAAATACGTCCTATTTGCTTGCTAGTCCTACACATAATGGGTTTTTCTAAGTGCATCCTGAAGGCTTCTAGGGAAGAGCAAACTGAAAGATCCTTAAAATTTGTGATTGCTAGAGCAGAATAAAAATATCACATTGTAACTTCTGAAATGGAAGGTTAAGTAAACTTAAAGTGAAATTGTTGCTTTACACCATTGGTCTGAACATGATTTGGGGGATTAGAGGTAAGTGAAGCCTAAGGCTGATTTAGACGAATGAATCTTTGAAATCTGACCCTGAAGAAATAGATGAAAATGTCTAAGTAGTAAAACTGTAAAACGGTGCCATGAAGTTATTTTCTTTTCCCTCCAAACTATCAAAGAATAAGAGGAAATAAATTACTTAAGGTGCAAGAGATACCAGTATGCCTATTTTGAAAGTACATATAAATATATTGTCTCAGTTTTCTGGACAGTTTAGTTACAAATGTATACGGCAATAAATTTTCAGAACATTTTGAAGGTGCTGTATGAATTTCAGCTACAAATGTGAGCATTTTTCATCTATTATACATTCTTCTCTCCCACAGTCTCAAATATAGAAAATTTTTGCTTCATAGAATAAAATGAATATGTTTTTAAAAATTCTTCTTCAGTGCCTTACTGGCAAGCACAAAGTCCTCAGTTCAAGGGTCCAGGGACATAGCTCAGTAGAATAAGCACTTGCATGGCAAGCACAAGGTCCTGAGCTGAATTCCCAGTATCTCAAAAAAAAAAAAAAAAGAAAAGAAAAGAAAAAAAAAGACAAAAAGAAAGACAGAAAAAAGAAAAAGTCCTGAGTTCAATTCCAGTACCAAAAATAAATAAATAAATAATTCTTCTTTTAGATGTACTTTTTCCCTAGACTTCATAGATTGTACATATATCTGTCTCAGATCGATAACATGAAAATAAATTTCTTCTCAAGGAGAAATATTTATATAATAAAATAATGACAGTATAAAAATTAAATTAATGATAGCTAATAATTGATAATTTTCTTTGTATCAGCAAAACTGGCAAATGCATTATCTTAATTTATTTCAAAACTTACAGAACCACTTGTCAGATACTGTCACGTTCCTTGATAGTTACTTTCTCTTAATTCAATGAAAAGAAAGATTTGTACTAATAGTATTTGGACAGGATATCATGTTTGAATCTTGTACTATAAATAACTACTACGAAGACAACAATATGCAATGCATTAATTATTGTAATTGTCCTATTCACCTGTTTTGAAACTGTCTCAATGCTATTTGTTTTCCAATAAAATAAGTAAAAAATAAAATAAATTGAAAATCTAAAAATCATACTTAATAAATGAGCCAAGGAGAGTGTCTAAGGTGTAAGGGCCCAGAGTGAGTAATCTTAACTATTCTTAAATTTTATTTTCTTACTGTTGGGGCCAGTGGAGAATTAAGAAAAGGATCTACATCAAAGAGAATCTAAAACACTTGCAATAACTCAGAATATCTGGCTTCCAATTATGGTCATAACAATATCAAATAGCCAGCCTAAATTAGTCAATGGGAATAGAATTATGAAACAGAAAATCCAAGCTGTTGCAGAAATATCTTCTTTTAACAATAATTTAAAGTATTCTTAGACTTGTCTACTTTTCCTACTCAACAACATAGGTACTCGCCCACCTTCAGGCACCTTCCTCTACCTGCCTGAAATGTAAAAGTGTATGAGATTGGGTTGTGATGCAGTGGGTCTCCTAAGGATTCTCACTTGTATGTTCCAAACATCATTGATGCTGCACAATTCCTGGTTTTTGGTGGTGGTGATCATAGTGTTGAATATCTGGCTACAATACAAATATCAATCAACATAAGCTGTTTATTAATGTATTAATACATGGTCTCACTACAATCAGACTCCTAGTTATTCTCCTGTTTTTCAGCCTCCCGAGCGCTGGGATTGTAGAAACATGCCACCAGGCCCAGCCTCAATGTCAGTTTCAGAACACCCCAAGGGTGGAGCCAACATGGCATGTTGGGGATTGAACCCCAGCCACTGTGCTCTGCCTAGCAGGTGCTTTACTCTGCTGAGCTATCTGGCTGGCCTAGACATGTTCTTGAAAAAAACACATCAAGCCCCTTTCCCCCTTTTCCACCTATATCTACCATTTTTTACTAGAAGTTTTCTCTGTCAATATTCCACAATGGAAAATAGTGGACAAATTGCAATAGAATATAATTAATTTTGTGCAATCATTAAGGCTCTAGAGCAAAATTCATAGACTCTAAATGCTATTGTCCTTTAACCTTAAAATCCATTTTAAGTGCATAGGTTCAGTAATTTTTCCTGTTGTTCACGCTGAGACATGAAAGAATTCAGGAAAAAAAGGATTCCAGCAAGATTTTTATAGTTGACTTTCATATTAAACATAACTTTTAAGGCTGGCAAAATAGCTCAGCAGACTAATTGCCTACTTAGGCAAGCGCAGGGACCAGGGTTTGATTCCCGACATAACATGTTGTGCTGGTCCTGCACTTGGGTACTCTGAACTGGCTAACAAGACAGGGCTTAGTGACACAAGCCTATAATCCCAGCACTAGGGAGGCTGAAAACACTGTGAGTCTGAACTGCGTAGTGAGATCATGGACCACATAAATATAAATATTAAATAGAAATAAACATAACTAATATCTATCGCTGGTCTTTGAGTAAATTTATTCTAAAGCTTTACCATAATTTATTCTTATAATCAAATGTTTCTCTCATTTTTGATGTTTTAAGTACATGTTTACAATATTGAACTATTATATTTCTTGTGGAGAGTTGGTATATGTATATAACCTATCTTAAATTCTTTTTATCCTATTGCCCTCCCATCCTTTCTCTGTATCTCTATCTCTTAATCCTCTATTTGAAAAATATCTATTATTCCATTTCCTATTATCTATATTTTATTTTGCTCTTTGTTCATATTTTGTCATATAAGAGAACCCGTGATACAGTGGTAAAGCCTGTATATCCAACTTATCTGACTTAACATTGGGTCTCAAAATGCTTACATTTTTCTACACATGACACAAGTTATCTTTATGGCAAAGTAGTACTCCATTGTGTATAAATGTAATATTTTATTTGTTTCCATTCATCTGTTAACAGACAAATGGGGCACTTCTAAAATTTAACTATTTTGCACCTGAAAGCAGGCACAGCGGCAGGAAGTTTGATCTCTGGGCCTACCTTGCGGGCCCCACCCCAGGATATGCTGAGACCCATGATTGACACTGCGTGTGGTGTTGCACGCCTGTAATCTCAGCTCTTGGAAGGCTGTAAACAGGAGCATCACTACTAGCCTGATATAGTAGTGAGATCCTGAGCATACAGTACACCCTTCCCTAAAGTACAAAAAAAGAATAAATAAATAAATAAATAAATAAATAAAATTTAGATATTTTGAACTCTGCCTCTGTAGGTATTTGTGTATTTATCAGCTCACTATGATGTATTTAAAATTTGGATAAAATAAATAGACACAGAATATATATTAAAGTGTATCTGACTAACGTATATAGCGAATTTGAAAACATATTTTTTTTCATTTATGGAAGGAGAGTTAAAACCATAATTCAATAGTTTAATATGATATGCCAAATAAATGCTCCAGCAATACTATATCAGAATATTTGAAAGTAGAATCTATGAACCAGGCATTAGTACTATTTTTTTTTCTTGTATAAGGTCTCATTAAACAGCTCAGTCTCATAGTGATCCTCCTGTTTTCAGCCTCCTCTGCACTGGGATTAGAAGCGTGCACCACCATGCCCCATCTTGGTCACTGGCTCAGTGTACCTGGAGGTGGGCCTGGCATGGTATGTAGTGCAGAGCATTCAACCCCAGTCCCTGCACTTGTCTCAGCAGGTGCTTAGTTGCCTGAGCTAGTTGATGACCCTATTATTCTTAAAAGTATCCGTGCAACGTCATTGTGGAGAAAATTTTGGAAATACTATCATTGTCACCATTCTTCCTAAGAAACTATATAAATTTGCGAGTGCAAATGCTAGTCATTTTTCTTATTGTGTTCAGTACTTAAATTCATATGTTTCTATCTATATATATATATATGTCACATGTATTTGGACACTTACATTCAATTATCAGCAGAATCAATGGCTCAGGTTTTATTAAATACCTTGCTTAATTTATAATGAGTTATAAGAAAGATTCCTCAAAGAAAAAGAAAAAAAAAAAATAGTAATCCCATTCAACCCAGCTATTCCCTTACTGAACATTTTTCCAAATAAACTGAAAACCTCATACAACAGTGATATATGTGCACTCATGTTTATAGCAGAACAATTTGTCATAGCGAAATCTTGGAAACAACACAAATGTCCAGAAACTAAGGAATAGAGCAAAAATGATGCAGTATTTCACCTTTTTTTCAAGATAATTTTATTGAAGAACAAATAGCAATGAGACAGTTTCTAATAAAATTAGTAGAACACAGTCAATAATTAATACATTGCATTTTGTTTTCTTAATGGTTATTTGTTGTACAGGGTGCATACATGATATTCTATTTATAAACACTATTAGAGCAGATCATTTTTTTCACTGAATTAGGAGAATGTAGCTGTATACCTAACTTTTATTTAAAGCTTATTTATAGTACAGTTTCATTAATTAATATTTTTACACTGCTATCTTAGTTGTGGTTACTCATAGCACAAGAAGCAGACAGGATATCCTGTCCAAACACTATTAGTGCAAATCTTTCTTCTCATAGAATCATGTGAAAATAGCTGCATATTTATCCTAACTGTTCTATATATACAAATACAGGATGATCTTTCTTTTGTATCCCTTCTTTTTTCTTCAGTCCTCTCAGAGATGTGTATGCCCTTGGCATCCAATTATTATAGGTGCTTGACTTCAGAAAAACACTCCAACACAGTCCAGCAGTCCACAATAGTAGTGGGTTATCCACATAAGTTGTTGACTAGAGCCATTTACAGCTAAGCATATTATTATGCCTTTATTTTATATACCTCATTTTTATACTTTTCTGCTGGATGGTTAAGACCAAGATAAAGCAAGACCTATATAACAAGAAATGTAACTTTTCTATCTGATAAGGTCAGTCAACTGCCCTTAGGGTTTATCCTATAACCCTGTACCTCACTTTGCACATCCTTTGTCAGGGTCACCATGTGGTTGAGTCACGGCCATTGCCTGACCATTTTGCTCTCTGTGAGAGACTGAGAGAAAGTTTTCTCTCCATGTGACACTCCTTAGGCACACTATAGACCATGGATCACACTCCTATGTAGCTTCATAATCTCCTTGATCAGAAAATTTGGGGTATATCCGAGTTCCATGATGTTACAGTACAGGTTCTGAGTCTTCACTGAACTTGAAACTCTAGGGCCAAAATTTTGGCTGACTTTGCAGCTCTTCATTTTCTCCAATTTTTGATCTGCAACTTAGGATGTTAACCATCCAGATGAGAAGCGGATTGGTACCCTGAAATATATGCAGTTTGCTTTACTCTAACTATCTGTCTAAATATCAAACATCTTAGGCATAAAGTGGAACAGATATTTTCAATCAAGTATTGAAATATTGAATTTTAAGTTCTTACAGAATATGAGGAAAAAATTAGAAAAATAGTACTATACTCATATTACTACACAGAAATTTAGAAATCTAACCATATACAGCCTTGTAGCAGAACAGTTCTATAACATTTTTTCTCTCTTGTCTTTTTTTTTCCATTTATTATCCAAAAAAACCCATTTATGTGTGATACAGTGTGGTAATAATTGGTATTTCATGACAGGAATTATGTATTTAGCAGAAAAGAATGACAGGCATTCCAAGTGTGACCTTTCTATTACACATTGCTATCTTCAGTGTAGTTGTTTGGTTCACAAGTATCAGCATATATAGTCAGGTTGAGAATCCTACCATTTAACTGCTACTTTCAAAAACCAGCTGATGTTTCTCAGAATCTTTGCCTTCCCCATCTTGTGTGTACAAAGTATGGCTTTGTCCTTGTCCTGTTTCCCAGCATTTCTCCTTACCATCTCCTCATTGTCCAATCCTCAAGTTCTTGCTTTCCTTTTAGTTGTGTTATATTTTTCTATTTGTATTCCTTCTTTTCATTTTTTATACTCGGGAGACCACACCATATTTGCACACGTGGGTCTGGTTTTTATCACTTATGAGTATATCTTTGAGTGGCATCCAGTTAAATATAAATATTTCAAGTTTATTATTCCTAATAGCTGATTAACACCCCATTGTATAAAAATACCACATCTTTTTCAACCATTCCTTATGTGACGGGCATCTTGGTTGTTTCCAAGATTTTGCTATCACAAACTGTGTTGCTATAAACATAGGTACACATATATATCACTATGATATGATGTTTTCAGTTCCTCCGGGAAAATTTCCAGTAGGGGGACAGCTGGCTTGAATGGGATTTCCAGTCCTAATTTCTTAAGGAGTCTCCACACTTATTTGCATAATGGTTTCTAGAATGGAAGATTATTTAGCTATAAATAAAGATAAACCTGGGACTTTACCATACTCATAAGTGAAATAAATCAGACTTGCATGTATAAACATCATATTGTCTCCCTGGAATAAGAACCTGAAGGAGTTATTAGGGTCTGAAAGTTACAATGGATACTATGAAAGAGAAAGTTACTGTGCGAAGGGAAGTAACAACTGGGTAGAAAAGGAGAAAAGAAATAAAAAGGAAGTAAAAAAGAAAGCATGTGTACATAATGCAATTGCTTGGATATCTGTACTGCTCATTTCTGCTGGTCTATTGAAAGTGGATGTTAATGTTTTTTATCTATTTCCTTTTTAATTTTTATGCAGGTTTGACTAATATTACAGGCTTATATCTAGAAATCCAAACTACTAATGTAAAGGCAATATTATGTATTATAACATTGTTGAATTCTTTTCATTTTGTTTAGTGAAGTTCTGTATAACTTCTAATCTTTTTTATAATTTTTGTATTCTCTTTAAAAACAAAAAGTAAAAGATTATGAAGAACAAAAAAATTATTCCATCCTATTTAAATGATCAATAATTTAACAATGTAACAATTGAATATTTATTTCAAAATGGCTAGAATTTTCACTTTAAGTTAAACTTATGTAATTTTACTTACAAATAGCTAACATATATATTAACACATTATTTCTGATTCCAAAACCTGAGAAATAATATAGTATCTCCTAACAAAACCTTATTAATGCTTCAATATTTTGTTTTGTGGAACCAGGGATTGAACTCAGGCCCTTGTGCTTGCCAGGGAAATGTTTATTCCACTGAGCCATCTCCTCAGCCAATGCTTCAATAAATTTTTAGGTTGCTGAGCTCATTAAAATATGATGAAATGCCTTTTCCTCCCAAATATTGTTTCAGTAAGCCAGCATAAAGGAAGGCCTTTCAAGGATCTTCTGGGCATAATTGGCCTGCACAAACCAGAGCAAAGGATTTTATCCCACAGAAGTAGCTAGCCAAGAGAAAAGCCAACATAACTGAGTATTTTAGTCAAGCAAAATTTCAGAAAATCCACAGGGCATAAGGAAAAATACCATAGGTTTCATGCAGGAAATCTCATAGACTATTCAGAGTAAATTTTTTTAATATACAGGCACAGGCAAGTGTTGAATTTTCATCATATGAGTCATTGACTTCTAGTACCTAAGAAGCAGTCAATAAATGTTTGTTGAATTGAATGATGTATGGCTCTAGCAAGAAAAGAAATGAGAACAGAAAGGAAGTTGGTTGGGTAAGAGATTTTTGAATAGTATTTATTTTATTCAGTTCCTTGCAAGAGACAGAGGGCTAGCCAAATAGCTCAGTGCATTAAAGTGCCTGAAAGCAGGAGAAGGGGCCGGGGTTTGATCCCCATTGAGATGGCAACTGAGGTTGGGCTTGGTGTTGTGCACCTGTAATCCCAGCACTTGGCAGGCTGTGAAGAAGCAGATTACTATGAGTCTAATCTAGTAATGAGACCCCTGAACACCCTGTAGACACTTCCCTAAAATACAAAAAAAGAGAGAGATAGTTCTATATTAAGATTGTTTTCACTCCAGGAGTGTACATCATACTGCCTGAAGTATAAAAGTTTACTATCCAAGTTGTCATTAATAATTACCAAAATAAGAATAAAAAGTTGTATGAAGTATTCATTAATGTAAATACAAGAAAAATATAGATCAAAAATGATTTCATAAGTGACAAAATATTTATTTAACAATGATAATGATTGAAATCATGGAATGAATTAGTACTTCACATTTCCAGATATAAGCCTATAACATTGGTCAAAACTACATAAAACTGACAAACAAATGTCCTTGTTTGTATTCTACTAGCAGTTTGCTAGTCACTCAGGAACCTACAGGTCATTTTATTGAAGTATATGAAAGTAGTCTACATGATATTTAATTTTTGAAAACTGTTAAGCTAATCTTTCTATTTATGTATATACTCAACATTGGAAATGTTTTTAAAAATATGTAAAATGTATGCAGAAAAATCTCCTCCAAATTCCTTGGCAGTGTGAATAAAACTAAACTTGTCACAGTAGCATACTGAGTTCTATATATACTATTTGCCTACTTCATAGGATTTTTATCTAGAATGCAGACATGAACATAAAGTTTACTGCACAGCATGTTTATTATTGAATATCCTTGAAAATTTCATCCGTTTAAGAGGATACAGAGTAGGATTAAGCAAAAGGGGAAGTAGGACTCTTAGGCAAGATAGCTCAGCCAATCTAAAAGATGCTATGAAGAGTACATCACCCATCAGAATTGTCTCAGTTGGAGTCAAACAGGTTGCATATTATGTTCCTACTTTGATGTGATGTAGAACATACAGACTCCTTGAGAACAGGACAAATTGAAGATGCAGCTGCCAGCAACTTGAGGGTGTCCTTGAAGATATTGAGAAAAAAAAAAGATGCTAACTTCATACTTTCTCTCCTCACCTTTTCATTCTAACTTGTAAGTAACAAGGCATAAGGATAGTAGTTATTTTATTGTATCACCCTTAGCAGTTTTATTATACCCTTACCATAAACTGGAAATCACCTTTAACAATTTTTGTGGCTTTCTGCCTCAACTTGAATATGTACTTCATGAGGGCATAGGCCTCTTCAGTTTTATTCACTGAATTATTTTCTTACCTTGGCAAGCACAAGAGCCTGAGTTCAGTCCCTGATTTCACACACACAAAAAAATTACTTCAAAGAGAGTTTAGTAATAATTTTCTACTGAGTACCCAAAACAAAAAAGAATAACATCAATATAAAAATTCAGACACTACTGTACTAGAAAACATTGTGAACTATGCTATTAATATGAATGTATTAGTATATAATTTTCTGAATAAATATTGGATATGTGCATTCATGCATTTTATATGGTTACATTTTTATATTTAATATAGTAGACTTTACAGTGAGAGAAATAAAATCTCCAAATATCATAAACTTTTCTCTCATTTCTGTGACAATAATTTCTTGTGTATTCCACATTATAAAAGTTTATAACTGCTGTACATAGTTAATCATTTTTAATGATACAAATTATTGTAATAATGATCCATTTGGCCTTTAATTGCACCCTTTCTGAGACAAAAGTTCTCAGTATTTTACCTTTGGCCTTGATATATCTTTTTAGGTATTTGCTCTATGAATATTTATAATATTTTCCTCATTAGAAACTATAATTTGAATGAAGAAACATGTTTTTCAGTTCAAGTCATTTTTTTATTTTTCTTGTATTCAAAAGGTACTTACTAACATAATAATAAAGACACATAGATATTTGAGAGTAAATATTGTGATTCCAGAATTGTATAAATATTTAGTTTTTCCTGAGAGGAAGGGGAAAAATTCTTAAAATGCAGATCATTCTTAAGAAAAATACATGAGCTTGTATCTTTTCTGACACAATTACTTAGTAATATATTTTGCCTATCAAATATAAGACACATCAATAATTCACAATTGGGAACCACAGTGTTAAAGAAATTATAGAGCTAGTAGTTTGGTACTGTTAACAAAATAAACATGTTACTGTTTTGGTAATAAATGCTTGGGGAAGTGTAACACAGTATAATAAACCACAAAGACAATGACTAAAATATTTAACTGCCAGGAATAAAAGTATCAGCTTCTGTGTTAAAAAAATAATAAATTGTGGGGCCGAGGAGATGGCTCAGTGGAATAAGTGCTTCCATGGCAAGCAGAAGGGCCTGAGTTCAATCCCCAGTTTCACAAAAAAATAAATAAATAAAAATAAAAATAATAAATTTCACATTGAACTTAGATTTATACGGAGGATTTTTTTTTTTTTTTTTTTGTATTTTTAGGAAAGGGTCTACAGGGTGTTTAGGGTTTCACTACTAGTTTGGACTCATAGTGATCTGCCTGTTTACAGCTTCCCAAAAGCTGGGATTACAGATTCACACCAGCATGCCCAGTCTGTGTTATACATTTTCAAAACAAGTTTAGCTGATTAGCAGTGATTGATACATTACCTATTTTTATCATCAAACCTGTTGCTCAGATTAATAGATATGCAAGATGGGACATATGATTGAATATTACCACATGCTTTTGAGAAATCTTAAATTTTTGTTCTTAATGCTCAATTACTTTTATTACACTTTTATAAAAAAAAAAATTACTTCAGGGGCTGGGGAGATGGCTCAGTGGAAAAAGTGCTTCCTTGGCAAGCACAAGGGCCTGAGTTCAGTCCCCGGTTTCATACACACACAAAAAAATTACTTCAAAGGGAGTTTAGCAATAATTTTCTACTGAGTACCCAAAACAAAAAAGAATAAATTAATATCAAAATTCCACAATAATTTATGATATTTACTGCCAATTTTCTTAAAGAAATAAGATTTAACAGAATTGAAATTTCTAATTATGGTCTCATCAATTGGTTTACCACCCTTTCTCCCATCTGAGAGTAAAATACCAGCTGAAATTAGTGGAAGAAAAAAATCTAGGCATGATTTTGTGGTACAAGTCAGCAGATATTTATCTTCATTCAATTGAAATGCTGTTGTTAATCTGTAGTTATATAATCTTCTACAAGATATTAAGCAATATTTTATGTAACATTGTGTTCTTAAATTTTATTTACATTAACTATTAAAATGTTTTCATCTTTTAAATATTTTTGTTGAGAAAAAAGTATTCTAACATGGTTTGTGTTTGCCATTTTTTTTCCAGAAACTAGGATTGAACTCAGAACCTTGTGCTTGCCAGAGCAGCGCTTATTCTGCTGTGCCTTCTCCTCAGCCCCTTGTGTTTGCTTTAGCCTCAGGTATCAACAGCCTGCAATAAATTTTGTCACTCCCTCCAACCCTGTCTCCCTCAGTAGCTTTTGAATCCATTAAGTGCTGAAAACTTCAAGTTCAAATTCTTTTGTGAGCAAGTTTATGATTTTAATTTCAATAGAAAAATATTTAACCCCCATACACCTGCATCCTGGAACCAATTCAAAACACACACATTTCTTTTCCAGTGTTTTGTGACCTTGAGAATAAATTTTTGGCCAATATTTTTTCAAGAAAGGAAGAAATATTGCAGTATTTTTCTTTAGTTTATTGCTTTTTTTCTGCAATTTCTATGCGCATGAGAATGATTCTCTTCATTTTATATTTTCATAAAAATCTTCAAACCAAATAGAAGTGCTGTCCTCTCATAATATTCTTATGAGGTTTGGTTGCTCCAGAACCAGAGAATTTATGGATGTTTCATAATAAGGTAACCTTTCTATACTATTGACAAGGTAATTAAAACATGTTTCCAGACTTGCTTTTGTCTATCCATTCTTTCCCTTTTGATTCCCTTCTTTGTTATTGTTATTTCTTCATGTGAATTCCTTAGACTTCTGTGAAGCATTTTCCTGAAAGGTTAGATTCGTTATCATTCCTTTAAATTAAGTGTTTCATTGTATACTTAATGCTATAAATTTGTTTGAATTTAATTTGGGGGAAGGATGTGAGGCCCTAAATTTTGTTAATCAGTATACAATTAGGTACTGAAAATTTACTTGATATATAAGAGCACAACTGAATAGGTTAACTATAAAGTTTCATTTGAACATTTTTTGCCACATTTTTAACAATTGAATATCTTCACTGTACTTCCTCCTTTTATTTTTTTTATTTTTTGGTCGAGCCAGGCATTGAACCCAGACCCTTGCACTTGCAAAGGAAGTGCTTATTATACTGAGCCATCTCCCCAGCCCCTTCGTCACTTTAAATATTAACTAATACATTTGTGCAGAAAAAATATATATTTTCTTTTCTGTTCATGATAAAGAAACATTAAGTAATATGCTAAAAATATTACTGAAAATAGTTCTTTTGATTATAGTTTCTGTATTAAGGATCTGTGAGAACATACTAATTAACTTTCAAACCTTACTCACCCTTTCTATTCAAAAAACACTATATTTGAAATAAGCTTACTGAATAATATATGAACAAAAAACTGACTTATAAGATCTATTACCAAAATCACTAAGTTTGACCAGTTTCCTAAGGAAGGCTATAACCTCTTTCTTGATTAGAAAAAGTAACATAGAAACATTTAAAAATAATATAACAGATAATTTAATTATATCAGTTTCCAATTTAGTTTTTGGCTTGTAAGGGGAACAATACAGTGCACACAATTCATAAGATTATTTTATAATAGTCATGCCAAGAGTCATATGCAAAGAAGGTACAGGAAAACTATATACACACTAATGACCAAAAGAATCCAACTGAGTGCCTGAATCGCACTGCAATATCCTGTATGAATTTAGCTAAAGAACAAGAGCCCATGACAATTACCTTTGCAAGTCGAACTGGTGGCCTAGAAGCCAGGACAATGTCTCATAGAGACCTGTTTCATTGATCTGTGCTGTGAATGTCCAAAAGTCAGTGGTAGAAACTAGAAAATGTATGCCAGCAGAATGAAGGAGCTGTGTCAGTAGACTGAGGGATATATATTGGAGCCAGGAAGTGACACTTGAAGACCAGAACTCTTCCTAAAAATACTATAGCCTTCCTCAAATGAGAATAAGCAAATCTATGTTAGGAAAGCTAGTCCACAAGCTTTTCCAGGAGATTGAAGTTATGTTCAAAGTGAAAAACAGAGTTCTCTCACATTGAATTGTATCCATTCTCAGTGACAACAGCGTCTCAAACTCCTTCAATGATGAGAACTGCCACATTCATATCAGAAAAGCTAGTGTAGCAAGTTCCTCCAAGAGAACCAAAGGCACCAGGAAAATGAACATCTCCCTAACAGCTTTTCCCCTCTTCTCCAGTTCTGCTTCTTATGCTGTGGGAAACCAGATCAAGGTGGGCCTTCCATACCAGCACCTTGCTGATTCAAGTTAACTACAGTTATCCTTGTACCACAGTTTCTCATAAATTGCTGAAAGTAGGGCTGGCAAGATAGCTCAGTGCTCTAAAGCACCTGCTTTGGCGAGCTTAGGAAGCTCTCAGGAACCTCGGTTCAATCCCCAGCACCACATGCCTGCCAGGCCCTCCCCAAGGGCGGGCTGAGTTGACCCCGCCCCCCGAAAAAAGAGTCGGTGATGTGCAGCGAGACGCTGTAATAAATAAATAAATTTCGGGGCTGGGGAGATGGCTCAGTGAACTAAGTGCTTCCCTGGCAAGCGCAAGGGCCTGAGTTTAA
>PVKA01015465.1:23030-50095 GCA_004027165.1 Ctenomys sociabilis | reverse complement strand
TTTTTTTTTTTTTTTTTTTTTTTTTTTTTTTTTTTTTTTTTTTTTTTTTTTTTTTTTTTTTTTTTTTTTTTTTTTTTTTTTTTTTTTGCTTTAAGGCCATGAATGGCTGTAATGTTGGATCACTTTGTTTTATTCTTTTATATCATTTTTTTGTCCTCTTTAAAATTTACTTACTATAAAAAAAAATTAGGGGTCAGAGAGATGGCTCAGTGGAATAAGTGCTTCCCTGGCAAGAGCAAGGGCCTGAGTTCAGTCCCTGGTTCTGCAAAAAAAAAATAATAATAATAATAATAAGTAAGTAAATAAATAAAAATAAACTGGCCTTTAAAAAAAAATTAGCTACCATTATATCAAGCCCTTTTCTGTCAATGTTTTGCCAGTTGGTACATAGAGCCAAATCAAAACTGAAAGTCATTCCTGGGGCTGGGGAGATGGCTCAGTGGAATAAGCACTTCCCTGGCAAGTGCAAGGGCCTGAGTTCAATCCCCGGTTCCACCAAAAAAAGGAAGCCAGAGAGAAAAGGTTAGGCCTGTCACTAATAGTGCCCACACAGTGGGGCATATAGCTCAGCAGCACCGGCACCTGCCTTGCAAGCATAAGATCCTGAGTTCAATTTCCAGTTAAAAAAAAAAGTTCCCACACAAGGACAGCAGCTTTGCCTCAGCTTCCCCATCAATTTGGGGCAAGGCTAATAGAGCAATCCCTGGTCCAGCTGACTCTAATCAGCTCCCGCAAGTCCCTAGAACCTCATGTGGCCTCAGCATCAACTTTGAAGACAAGCTTAACTTTTTCACCCCAGAAGCAGAATTCGGCCTTCCCTGATGAGGTTTCTAGATTATCTCTCCCAAGGCCTGAATGGACCCGAACTACACATCTGCGTCCCACAAGGGCCGCCTGGTGACCACCTGGCTAGGAGGCAGCTGGACACAACCTGATCAACTCCCCCGCCAGACTCCCACTCCCGGCTGGGTACAGTGACCATCTCCCAGTAGGTGACACTCGTGGAACTTTGTCCACTTGCTCCCTATGGGAAGCCAGCTTGGAGAATGTTCTGAACAAGGAGAGGCTTTCAGGCCTCAGGTCTGTGTCCACCCCCGCCCCCTGCCACACTCTTTCTCCCTATGGTTAAGCTGTAGGTCGCCCAGGGCGCCCTCCTCACAGTTGGCCTGCGAGGGGTCGTGCCTCATTGGCCCTGGGCTCTCTGGATCAGTGCTGTTCAGCTATTTCATGAGCCACATGCTCTGTCTCTCTCACGACTGACACACGAGACCCAACTTCCTTCCCATCACGACTCTCCCACGTGGCCATCTTGGGAGGACTAAACTGCACACAGGCTGGACAAAAGCCACAGGCTGTTTGCCAGTGGAAACAAGTTTACTGTGACAGGGACACCTGGTCAGGGGCTGGACAATCAGACATTTGCTGCTCATCAAGATAAAGTCCTGTGAGAAGCACATGACCAGACCTGTGGAGCCTAGCAGACAGGATAGGGAGACACCACCAGAATGAGTGGAAAAAATTAAAATAAAACATTGGCTCTTGGCTTTTTGCTCTCTAAGTATGTATTCTGTCTCTTGTGTGCGTGCTCACAATCAGGCACACATTCCAACAAACATGCACACGTTAAGCGTCTACACACGGTCGCACACTAACATACATGTACAAGCTCCACACATGTGCAGACACGTGCTCAGACATAACTAAACATATTCTCCCAGACACACACTCTCTCATACGCGCGCACGTGCACACACACACACACACACACGCACGCACACATGCACACGCACAGCCACAGTGAGCACCCTTATGCTGTACCTGTGCACACCCACACCCACAGGCACACCCACCCCATATTCCTTCTCCACTCCTACCTGAAAGAAAAACCTCACTCCTCCTCTTTGGTGGCCAGGAACAGGACCTCCGCAGCCACAGGAGCACTCTGCAGTGTTATTTTATTTATTCTAACAGTGGCATGGAAAGTAACCAGCTAAATTAGAATGCAAGGACAGCCAACAGCAAGGGTCAAAAGAAAACACCCTGGGTAAGAGCAGAAGAATTCTGATTGCATTCATCTTTTCCATCAAATGACTAAGTGTACATTGTGCTAAAAATATTTGGTTCATTACAAGCCTAGCCCCAGATCTTCTGTTTGAGCTTCATAAATCTCAGATATGATCTTATCTCATGTAATGGAAGCCAAGTTCATTAAAATTACTTGTTAACCTAATGAGGCAACAGACTAAGTACGCATCCTGAGCTGGAGGACGTGTGGGTGAGCAAGCAGGTGGGGCCCGGAGGGTTCCTTTTCCAGAGGGCTGCAGCTGTGATCTGTTTTGGAAAGCTGCACCTTTAATTAATGAGGAGAGTCTGGTTTATCAGGTGTGGCTAATGTGCTGCTCAAAGGATTGCTGTACTCGGAGCCCCGAGTTCCTGCTAACAGAGTCCACAGGCCCCTGTGTCGCTGGGCAGGCACTGTGGTGGTGCCTGCTGGCCACCTCACCTGGTAGCTCTCTACAGCGGACCTGTCCTCTGGGACAGGGCACCCCCGGATGCAGGACAAGAGGCTGCTAGAGCTAATGCAGCCTGCGCACACCCGTCCCAGCTGAGGCCAAGCCACACAGCCCCCGCGGCACTGATGGCTGGGTGTCTATTTACAGGAGCAGATACGTGTGGCAGGAAGGATTCTGGAGGCCATGGGTAGTTCAAACAGAGAAAAAGATGAGAAAGAGTAATGTTTGTCCCTGCCACAATCCCCACCTCAGCTTGCACCTGCCTCCTGCAGGCTGTAGGTTAAATTTGAGCTCCTATGAGAAGAAAATTAAACAGAGGGCAAAGGAACAGCACTAATGGAAATCCAATCGGATTTCCACCACTGACTGAGAAAACCAAAGTCTCAAAAGGAGCTTTCCACCTCAGGCCCTGCAGGCATCTGTCTGAGGAAAGTCTCCTAGAGGTAAGAATGTATTCTATGAGTAGAGTTCTCAACTTTACAAAGCTACCTAATGTGTCCCTGCACTTGGGAGGCTGAGGCAGGAAGATTACCGAGAGTTTGAGGATGGCCTTGGCTACATCATGAGTTCAAGACTAGTCTGAACTGCATAGTGGTACCCTGTCTCAAAAGCAAAATAGGACACTGTCCCAGCTGCCACTTCAACTCAGCTCCATCCAGAGCTCCAGGGAAGACACTCCAGCCCTGGCCATGCAGAACATCTTTACCAGAGAAATCCTGGACTCCAGGGGCAACCCATGGACCTGCACACAGCCGAGGACTGATTCCAAGCAGCACTTCCATGAATATTTATGAAGCTCTAAGACTAAGAGATGGAGATAATTCCCAGTACCTGGGGAAAGGCTTGCTGAGGGCAGTGGAGCACACAAACAGGACCCTAGGCCCCCCTCTGCTGGAAAAGGAACTAAGCATCATGGATCAAGAAGTTGATAGATTGATGACTAAGCTGGATGGGACTGAGAATAAGTCCAAGTTCGGGACCAGTGTCACCCTGAGTTTATCCTTGGCAGTGTGTAAGGCAGGAACAGCTGAAAAGGGAGTCCCGCTCTACTGGCACACTGCAGACCGTGCTGGGAACCCTGAGTTCACACTGCCAGTGCCTGCCTTCAGTGGCCCTGCTAGGAACAAGCTGGCCAGGTGGAGTTCATGATTCTACCCATCAGAGCCCGATGCTTCAAAGAAGCTCTGTGGTTGGTTCTGAGGTCTACCACTACCTTAGGGGGTCCTCAAGGCCAAGTATGGGAAGGATGCCACCAATGTGGGGCAAAAGGGTGGCTTCATACCCAGCATCAACAGTGAGGCCCTGGAGCTGCAGAAGATGGCTATCCAGGCAGCCACTTACCCAGGCAAGGAGGTGACTGGCATGGACGCGGCAGCATCTGAGTTCTATCCCAGTGGGAAGTACGATCTTGACTTCAAGGCGCCTAATTACCTTCCGGGCACATCATGGGGGAGAAGCTTGGGGGACTGTACAAAAACTCCATTGAGAACTATCCTGTGGTCTGCACTGAGGGCCCCTTTGAGGAGGATGGCTCGGCCACATAGACCTCGTTCTCGTAGGGGCTGACCTCTCATAGGGGATGACCTCAGTCACCAACCCCACGAGAATCACGTAAGCTATGGAGAAGGCGTGCAATGGCCTGCTGTGGAAGGTTAACCAGCTCGGCTGGGTGACTGGATACAGGACTGTGAGCCACCGCTCGGGGGGGGCTGAGGACACGTGGTGGGACAGATCAAACTGGTGCCCCATACCACTCAGAGTGCCTGGCTAGATGCACCCAACTCATGAGCACTGAGGCTGTTGGGGACGAGGCTATCTTTGCTGAGCAAAAGTTCTGCGGCCCTAAGCCCAAATGAGAAGCCGGAGGCCCCAGGACCTGACAAGACAGACCCAGGCCTACAAACCCTTCTCTCTGAAATAAAACTAGTGCCACATTAAAAAACCAAACAAACCAGGTGTGATGGTGCACGTGTATACCCTGCAGTCAAGAGTTTGAGGCAGAAAGGTCAATAGTTTAAGACCAGTCTGGGCTACAAAGTGAGCTTGAGCCCACCTAAAAAAAAAAAAAGACCAAAAAAATCAACAACAACAAAAAAACTATTGCATAAAAAATTACACAAATATTTATTATACATGGAATATTTTTCTATATATCATATATTCTTTATTTACTTATTTATTTTTTATCTATTTGGTATAGGGTCTCTCTACACAACTGAGACTTATAGTGGTCCTCCTGTTTTCAGCCTCCCCAGTGCTGGGATAACAGGCATGTGTCACCATGCCCAGACTCAGTGGCCAACTCAGTGCTCCTGGAGGCAGGGCCAGCAGACAAGTGGTGCAGGGGATTGAACCCAGGTCCCTGCAATTGCCTAAGCAGGCACTTAGTCCACTAAGCTATCTCACCAGCCTGAAAACATAATTTTTAAAACATCGGAAAACACTTCTAAGACATGTGCAATTCCCAGTACTCCCCTCCCCTTCATAAAAGAATCACTGCAAAACATTTCTAAGAAGGACATAACTGACTAGCACAAGATAGAATATAAAGCCAAACAAATGAGTAGACCACTTCCATAAAAACTGAGAATCCCTATTTCTAAGACCATATTCTTTTTTTTCTTTAATCTTTTTGAGCCAGGGTCTCGCTATGCAGTCCAGGCTGGCCTTGAGCTCACTTTGTAGCCCAGGCTGGTCTCAAATTTGCAATGATCCTCCTGCCTCAGCCTCCCAAGTGCTGAGATTACTGGGGTGCACCACTACACCTGGCATCATCCATGGTTCAAAAGAGTTGACATATTCTTGTCCTCTTGTCTACTATCCAACTTTCCATGCATGAAATTATTTGGTTTCACATGAGACATAGGATGCTGGACATGGATTCACTGGTCAGAAATAACTTACCTCTCTCCTTAACAGCTCTAGAAGTACTTGTGCTCAAGGAAGGCTTTTCAAAAAAAAAAAGAAAAGAAAAGAAAAGCTTTTCTGCAGAATGAGTGCTATAAAACATTACACATGAAAATATAAGTAAAATACACTGAGATCAACTCAACATATTAAAATTATTTTTCCCTATAAAATATATGTGCTAGGGCCAGATAGATGGAGTAAAATAAGCACTTCCCTGGCAAGCGCAAGGGTCTGAGTTCAATCCCCAGTTCCACAAATAAAAAAGGAAAAGAAAAAAATAAAATGTCTGTGCTGTTTTATCTCCAAAGCCATGAGTACACTTTGCAACTTTGTTTTGCTTCTTTTGATGGTGTCTGAAGTCCCTGGGCTTCCTCAGTTATTCTGTCTGAAATATGCTCATTTGTGCACTGAAGTATTTTTTTCTCATACAAAGAATTGGTTTGAAAATACCTTTTTGAGGGCCTGCCAAATAGCTCAGTGGATTAAAGCACTTGCAAGCAAGCACAGGGGCCAGGGGTTCAATTCCCAGACCTACCCCCACCATGCTGGCCCTGCCCCAAGGGCACTCTGAGCTAGCAATTGATACTGGGCATGGTGGCATGGCCTATAATCCCAGCTCTTGGGAGGCTATAAACAGACAGATCACTATGAGTCCAATCTAGTAGTGAGACCCTGAACACTCTGTAGACCCTTCCCTAAAATAAAAAAATAAAAAAAAAACTTTTTGGGGTTTCAAACTAAAATATTCATCAAATCCTACCTCCCAATCTCCCAACATCTATTTATGAAAACCTACCATCAACAGCCTTATGACTGCACCAAAAGTTCTGAGGTGATAGCAAAAATAAAAGATTTACATATGACTTTCATATTTCCAGTTTAGCTTTTAAACATTCCACAAATCATTATGTTTGTACGGAAGCCAACTCCTGGAGCTGCCTTCATTCTCAATAACCCGCTATGCCCCAAATACAACATTCAAGAGCTGATGGCAAGGGCCATTCAGAATATAGCTTATAAGATCTCACAGAATAAATTCTGGAAGGACTCCATCATTAATGCTTTTTCTGACAAGTGAGAGAAACATCAGTTGTTTGGGAAAAGGAAGTCTGATCTGTTCAGCTGGCTGAGCTAACAGCTTCCAAGTAAGAGGCAGTTGGCGGCTCACTATTAATAGGCGTGTGTTACACCGTGGAAGCACGCTGCTTTGTCTCCTCTAGTGAGTAATGAAAGCCGCTTGGTTTTCTCTCCAAGTAATAACAAGCCTTGTTCAAGGAAACTAATTTTATTTAAAGCTTGGAGATTTTTTTTTTTCTTTTCTTTTCTTGGTTGGAAAAATATAGTTAGCATTGAAAGATTTTACTTATATCTTTACTATATGAAAGAAAACTGCTCACTCCGTCCTCTGTGGAACAGGGGTGAGTGTAACCAAGATTTGGCATGGTGCTGGGCCTGGGGTCATGTCTATGATCCCAGCCGAAAGGGAAAGGATCACAAGTATCAAGGCCAAACTGGGCAACTTCACAAGCTCAGTCTCAAGAAAGAAAAGGAATAGGAAAAACCTAGATAGAGCTGAGATTATAGCTCACCATTTCTTGAGCTCCATTTAAAAATTATACCAGGCATGGTGGCACCCACCTGCAATCCCAGTACTGAAGAGACTGAGGCAGGAGGATTGCTGCAAGATTGACACCAGCCTGGACCATATAGAGAGTAGAAGGTCAGCCTGAAATACAGAATGAGAAATAAATAAATAAGAAGTCAGAGAGAGAGAGAGAGAGAGAGAGAGAGAGAGAGAGAGAGACAGAGAGAGACAGAGAGAGACAGAGACAGAGATATATTGGGGCCAGTGAGATAGCTCAGCAGACTAAAGCACCTGCTTAGGCAATCTTAGACAAGTGCAGGGACTGCAGTTCAATCCCCAGTACCACATGTCCTGCCAGCCCCGCTCCCAGGGTGGGCCGAGCCTGCCAGAGTCTGGTGTAGCGGCGCATACCTGTAATCCCAACACTAGGGACGCTGAAAGCCTCATCACCATGAGTCTGAGCCACTGCTCCAGGGTCTAACTGACCATGTAGACTTCTTCTTTGATTTATTGAACAAGCATTTATATGTAGTGTCTACTTTGTGCTGAGCACTATTCCGAGCACCCTACCCATATGAACTCTATTAATGCTCAGGGTACCCAAAGAAAATGTTCCTGCTGCTACTTTTCCCTCAATTTTTTTTGGTCTTTTTGAGACAGGGTCTCACTATGCAGTTTAGGCTGCCTTAAGCTCACTTTGTAGCTCAGGCTGGTCTCGAACTCAACAATCCTCCTGCCTCAGCCTCCCGAGTGCTGGGATTACAGGTTTTCCCTCAAATTTAAGGTAACAAAGATTTATTTCTGTGGAGAAAACTAGTTTCCCATTAAATCTGTTTATCTTTAAGAATTATGCTAAGCAGACAGAAATGAAGAAAAGTAGGTAACTTTTAAAATATGATGGGGGCAGGGGCTGGGGATATAAATCAGTGGCATAAGCACGTGCCTGGTAAGCGCAAGGTCTGGAGTTTATTCCCCAGTACCAGAAAAAAAAAATCACTATAACATACGATTTGGGGCTGGGCTGGGGCTGAAGCTCTGTGGCAAAGAGCTCCTGGAGCAATATGAGCTACTGGGTTCAATTCCTCAACAGTGCAAACATAAATAAATACCTTTATAAGAAAAATAATAATAAAGGGGCCAGCGAGATAGCTCAGGAATCTAAAGTGCAGTCTAGGTAGGTGCAGGGGACCCTTGTTGGATCCCCGGCACCATATGCCAGGCCAGTCCTGCCCTCAGAGTAGGCTGAGCCAGCCAAAATAATAATAATAATAATAATAATAATAACAATAATAATAATAAATAGGATTTTAGAATCAGTGTCAGTATAGAATAGATAAAAATTGTCCAAAAAAACTAAATCCTTAACTTAGATAGAGTCATTGTTTGAAAATCTTTTTTTTTAGGAACTAGGGATTGAACTCAGGCCTTTGTGCTTTCCAGGGAAGTGCTTATTCCACTGAGCCATCTCCCAGGCCCTTATTTTTTTTATTTAGATTTTTTTAATTTTATTGAGAAATGAAAATTTTACATAAAAACAAGTTAACTTCCAATGGTACAAACTAGTCATTTTATATTTATTGTATCCAAAAAAATCAGAAGCAGCTGCCACAAATTTACTATAAAATATGCTGTTGCAAATTATGTACTAGAATGAATAGTGTTTTTAATAGGCTTTTCCTTATTTAAGCATTTACACTAAGAAAATATCAACACCGGCTGAGGATGCAGCTCAGTGGCACAGCACCTGCCTGGCAAATACAATGTCCTGAGTTCAGTTTTCCATACAGAGAAAGAAAGAGAGAGAGAGAGAGAGAGAGAGAGAGAGAGAGAGAGAGAGAGAAATCCCAACGCTGTAATCCCAATGCTGGGGAGGCTGAAAGCAGGAGGATCCTCTGAGCTTTTTTTGTTTGTTTGTTTGTTTTTGCAGTACTGGGGATTGAACTCAGGACCTTGTGCTTGCCAAGCAGATGCTTATGCCGCTGAGGTACATCCCCAGCCCTAGGAGGATCACCATGAGTCTGAGCCACCACTCCAATGTCTAACTGACCACGTAGATTTCTTCTTTGATTTATTAAACAAGCATTTATATAGTGTCTACTGTGTGCTAAGCACTATTCCAAGCACCATATCCTAGCTCAGGGGCACAGCACTGAACCACTGAGAAAGAAGGAAAATATCACCATGTAATAGAATGACAAAAGACCAAGGCTTTGTTTTGTCCTTTCAGTTCCTATTAGCATCTTGAGCTGTACTCTTTAAATATAGATATTAGAGGTCATGTCACCTCTCCTTGTGAAAGCTGGGGACCAGCCAGGTGAATGCTGAAGCCCCTCTTGTGAGCCAGGGTCTCATCACTTACCTCACGCCTCAGCTCACCCTCACCAGCAGGTTCCACAAACTGAGATCCACAGAACGCAAGATGTACACAAAAATAGAGCCTTCCAAGATGTAGCCTGCGTGGGACAGCTTCTACCTTGTGGCTTCTAGGCCACACACAGTGCGTGGAAAGCCCTGAGGTGAGGGGAACTGTGGTTGGCGTAGCTTTGCTCGGCTGTCTGAAAGTGTGCTGGGATCCACTGGTTTTCTCTAATGAACTCTGGACAATTTGCTTCCGTGTAGGAGGATGAAACAGAATCGGAGCCTACACTGGGGCAGGGACGGGACTGAGGACAGGGTCTGTGTTTGCTCTTTAGTGCAGAGGTTGGGTTGCTCGTGTGGCTTTTCAGAAAATAACCCATTTTTACCATGCTCAGTGCAAGACCTTACCCTGCTGCTATTATTATTATTATTATTATTATTATTATTCCATGTTTTAAAATGTACCAAGAAGTTGTTTTAATCAAGTATGGTAATACTCCAGCAAACAGAAACATCAAACAACACCCAGGATTTGGAGGCAGATTTATTTAATGTCAGCAGACACTGACCCCAAGAAAAAGTCAGACCCTGATCTTTGGGTCTTATATGGAATAAGCAAGCCGGAAGTTCAGAAGCAGAGTATTTGGCGATCATTGATTGGTTCTTACAGTGTGTTATCGTAGTGACCAGCTGTGCACCACAGTAAACAGCTGTTTCTAGGACCAAGCAGTAGCAAGAACTATTACGTGGGCAACTACCAAAAACTGAAATATACTGGCTAAGTATATTTTATTGCCTGCTACAGTGACACATGACATGGAAATGATTATTATGAAAGTTTCTCTCCCAGATTTCTAGAAGCAGGAGAGAGTCCATGCTGCACAGAGAAATCCCAGGACGGCTCAGGAGGCTAAGAGAGAGACAAGGTGAGCAGAACCCCTGTGTATGGCTTTTGAGAAGGCCAAAGCTAGGCAGAGTTGGCAGGCTTGGAGTCGGCCAGTGAGAACCCTTCCAGCAGCCCAGGGCGTGGGCTTTGTCGCCTGTCGCCTGGCCCCAGGGTGATGAGGGTGAGGGAGAGCAGCCCAGAACCCACAGACCCTAGGAGAGCCAAGGAAGGAGATGGCTTGGGCTTGGGGAATCTTCTCAGTTGCTTTGCCTTCTCCTGGCAAGATACATGCTGTCTCCAGGAGTTAACACACTAGACGGGACCTTTCTGTGGGCTCGGCAAGGCCTCAGATGTCAGAATTTATCAGAGAAAAATGACTCACTGCCATCCCTAATTTTCACTCTCATGACCCTTCCCCAACACAAACCCACTCTAATCTATTTGTTATTTATCTTTGATCTAGCCCTGTAAAAGCATTTATGCTTGAAAATATGAGTTGAGTTTTACTTATCTGTGGTTAATTAGCATACATAGTACTGCGCTGTGTATCTCATTCTTTTGTTCAACATTCCCTTTTGAAATTCCACCTGTGTCAGTGTAATGGCTTAGCTGGGCATGTGGTGTCTAGCTGCCGTGTAATATTTCTTAGGGTTTATCCATCCCTTAATGGAAGATACTGGATTGCTTGCCACTCCCCACCAGGAACAAAGCTTTAGTGCTCCTTTTCACGAGAATCTCTCAGAACTGTAATTACTGTGTAGAGAGCCGATGTGCGCTTAATGTCACCACACACTGCACCTTTGCTCTCCAGAGTGACTGGGCCATTTTGTACCCAAAGGAGAGGTGCCTAAAGGCCCTCGTGTTCCCACATGCACTCATGAGGGTGGGTGAGTTTCATGGTGTTCTATAGCATCTCGTGTTTTCAGCTTTGAATCATTGCGCTGGACACAGGTGGCACAGGATGAGCACCTGGGCCCCTCTTAGGTCATCTCAAACTACCTTTGGGACCAAGAGACTAAACTGTGAAAGCCCCAAAATTAACTTTACATGTTGTCACAATGGGCACAAAATGCACAATGTGGTCTCAAGTTGGCATTGAGTTATTGCAGGTCTGTAGGAAGAACAGTTGACATAAACGCCAACTAAGGCATAGGATTTCAGAGAATCACTTGTTTACAGTTGTGCTCGGATTCATTCATGAAGAAAGCAAAAGAAAATATTTTAAGCACTTCCCTGCTTTGGATAGAAAAATAATCCAATGAAATTATTGTAACCCAAAGAATAAGACAGCAACGGGAAAGCCTGCGTGTGGAGGCTTGAGGGGCCACGTTCACTCTGGACACTGAGCAGGAGCTAGAAAAACAGGACTCATGCTGCAGAATGAGAGCAGTGGAAGAACAAAAAGAAAAACAGAGAGAGAGAGAGTTCCTCTGAAGAAAAGCCAAGCTCTCAGGAGACAGGACAGGATGCTTTTATAAAGAGGAGGATGGAAAGCGAGGAGGTGGTTTGCATGTTCCTCAACCTGAATGATTGACTTGGGTCCAATGAAACCTAACCAAAACAGCAAGGCAAGATTAGAGAAAGAAGCTGCAGAAAATGTGGTCCAGGGAGTTCCCAGCAGACACCCCTAACCCTGCAGGTGAAAGGTCTATAAGGGAGAGCAGTGGAAGGAGCCATCCCGGTGGCTGGAGCCGCTGGACTGAGGAGCTGAGGAAGCTGGGTTCAGTGTACAGGTAGAACACCATGAATTATGCGAGGCTCTGCATTTCAGGGCAATGTGGACATTAGAGGGGGAGATGAGAGGGTGGTTGTGTCCCTAGAGACTGCACAGATCGCCATTCATGGGCTTCTGAAGGGAGGCACAGCGAAGATGAAACCAGTTATGGGAGGCTGAGAGACCAGTAGTGGTCAGGGACCAGGCCCACCCTGGACTCTGGTGTGGTTAGAGACGACTCTCACTAGGAAAACTGGCATGGAAAGTTGAAGAAGATGATGATTTATATGAAATACAGGTTGGGGCAGCCAGGGGGCAGTGGCTCCTCTCACACACGCCTCCTAGGGACACTCTTCACCCTGGCGGAGCCCAGCACTGAGCTGTGCTACCCTGCCCTCCACAGCCCAACCACCATCATTCTCAGAGACTCCCTCCAAACCCTGCTCCACTGCAGCCTGGCCTCCTCTCCTGCAGCGACCTTCTCCTCTCCCGCTCCAGCCACCAGCTGTGTTCCCCGTGCACATGGATAGCTGCTGCTCCACACTCACTCCTGCAAGCATTCTGCTGCCCTTGGTGCCCTTCTCCTGTCTTCCCAAAGCACCCACTAAGGACCATCAGAGACAGCCTCTCTCCTCCAGAGAAAATAACCAGTATCAAAAATGAAAGAGAGAGTGTCACCATAGATCCAGATACTAAAGACATGAAAAAATAATAAATGTTATCACCAGGCATGGTGGCACAGGCCTGTAATCCCAGCACTGGAGAGGCTGAGGCAGGAGGATCCTTGGGAGTTCCAGACCAGCCCTGACTGCATAGCAAGACCCTGCCTCGAAAAGAGAGAGAGAGAGAGAATGAATTACTTGTACTTCATAATGTGAGAAACTGCAGCCCTGTCTTTCCCATCAAAGGACTTAAGCTGGAGCCCCGCCCCCTTAAACTTTATTTCCCCCTAGGCTGCCCCCCCCACAACCCCAGGTTCTAGTTGCTAAGCTACAAGGACCTTCTGTGACTCCACTCCGGAAGCACCCCCTGCCCAGGGCTTTCCATTCCCCATGCACCTCAGCCACGCTGCCCCAACCCTTCACTCCCTCACCCCCACCCCACATGAACTAGACAATCAGGACAGAGTGTGAACCTCCAAACCAGCCGGTGGGCAGAAGGTGAAGTGCCAGGCACCTCAGGAGCTGCTGCGGCAGCTGGGGGTGTGGCTACCTTGCCTTAGGGGTGTAGCACACCCTTCTGATTTTTTTTTTTTTTTTTTTTTTTTGGTGGAACTGGGGATTGAACTCAGGCCCTTGTGCTTGCCAGGGAAGCACTTATTCCACTGAGCCATCTCCCCAGCCCCATGTAGCACACCCTTCTGCAGAAGTGAAGCAACTTCTTGGTGCCTGAGAGCTTTATTTCTACTCAACAAATTGTGTCTGGGGCTTAGTGCCAACAATCAACATCAAGGTAAAACCTCTTTTTTCTTTTTCTTTTTTTTTTTTTTTTTTTTTTTTCAGTGCTGGGAATTGATTCCAGACCTTTCTTGTGCATGGAAAGCAAGCATTTTCCTTTTTAAATTATATCCCCAGCCCAGGGAAAAATGTTTAATGAAATAACAGATCAAGGGACTGGGGTAGGTAGCTCGGTGATAGAACACTTGCCTGGAATCAGGAGACCCTGGCTTCTAGCCTCACTATCTAAAAAAAGAAGAAAAAAAAAATCCCATCCTACAATAAAGAAAAATAATACATTGATACACTCATGGAGTTTTTCACAGTCACACAAAATTGGTTTAACATTCATAAAATTAGACTGTGTAACTCACATGTTAACAGAATTAAAGACAGGACTTCTACAACCATCTCAAGTGATGCAGAAAAAGCATTTGGTAAAATTCAGCACCCATATGTAATTTTTTAAAAATCAGCACACTAACAAAAGAAAATTTATTTAACCTGGTAAAGGATACTGATGAAAAATCTGCAGCTAATATCATGCTTAATAGTAAAACACCAAATGTTTGCACTAAAATGTAAAGAATGAGACAAAACATCTGTTCTTCTCTTGCCTAGTCAACATTGAATTCCAAAATTCCACTGCAGGGCAATAAATAAAGAAAAATAACTGAAGCATATACACAGCAGAGGAAACAGCAATCTTTATTCACAGAGGACCTATTTGTGAACATGGAAAATCCTAAGGAGTCTACAGTTAATGGATGAGTTTGGCTACCTCACAGGATGTGAAATATATACTCAAATTTCAATTGTATTCTTATAAATTACAATAAACAATTGGAAACTGGAATTTTAAAATACCACTTACAGGGCTAGCCAAATAGCTCAGCGGATTTTTTTTTTTTTTTTTGGCAGAACCAGGGATTGAACTCAGGCCCTTGCACTTGCCAGGGAAGCGCTTACTCCACTGAGCCATCTCCCTGGCCCCCAAGCTCAGTGGATTAAAGCTCCTTTAATAATGGGTTCAATCCTCGGGCCTGCCATGCTGGCCCTGCCCCCGGGCACGCTGAGACAGCAATTGAGACTGGGCATGGTGGCAAGTGCCTGTAATCCCAGCTCTTGGGAGGCTGTAAACAGATGAATCACTACAAGTCCGATCTGGTAGCAAGACCCTGAACACCCTGTAGACCCTTCCCTAAAATATAAAAATAAAATAAAATAAGATACCATTTACAATAGCTTTAAAAGTGTAAGATATTGAGAAAGAATTTTACCAAAATACATATAATACCAGTATACTTAAAGTTCTAAGACACAACTGAGAGAAATTTACAAAGATCTAAATAAAATGGAATGAAATAGCATGTCTATGAGTTAAAGGTTCAACATTGCGAGGATGTCATATTTCCCCAAAATGACCTTAGATTTAATGCAATCACAAATTTTTTAAGGCTTAGATTTGTGGTTGTTTTTGTTTTGCAGTTCAGAAACTACACTGAGCCTCTGAACTAAGCTACCTCCCCCGTCACACCCACCCTTCACCTTTACAATTTTGAGGTGGTCTCACTAGATTGCCCATGGGGAGTTCAAATTTTCAATCTTCCTGCCTCAGCCTCTCATAGTGCTGAGATTACAGGCACGCAGCACCATGCCTGCCAAAAAGCAGGTTTCTTTAGTAGAAATTGACAAGTTGATTCTAAAATTAAATAGAAATACAAAAAATCTGTAACACTCAAAGAAATCTTGAAAAGTGGAGCAAAAAAACTTAAGAAGTTTGTACTGCCTGATTTAAGACTTAAAATAATCGTGTTGTGATGTGTAAGGGTAGCCACATAGAAAATGATCAACAGAACAGAACCTGAAAATAGAGTTTTACACAAGTTGGTAAGATCTTTCCCTGGAGAAAGGACAGGCATGTCCACAAATGGTTATGTCCACAAACAATGGACATCCATATGGCAAAAAAATCACCCTGGACCCACCGTTCTGTACAAAACATTATTTTGATTTAAACATAAAAAATTAAGCAACAAAATATGTAAAGGCCAAAGAAAAGTCTTGTCAAACTTGAGTAGGCAAAACTTTCTTTGTTTAAAAAAATTTTTTTTTGGGCCGGGCGAGGTGGCGCATGCCTGTAATCCCAGCACTTGGGAGGCTGAGGCAGGAGGATTGTTGTGAGTTTGAGACCAGCCTGAGCTACAAAGTGAGCTCAAGGCCAGTCTGAACTGCACAGTGAGACCCTGTCTCAAAAAGACAAAATAAAAAAATTTTTTTAAATTTATGTATTTGGTACAGGGTCTTACTATGCAACTCAGACTCATAGTGATCTTCCTGCCTCAGCTTCCCCAGCACTGGGATTACAGGCATGCGCCACCACGCCTGCTTTTTGTGGTGGGCTGGGCACAGGGCCCGCATGGCATGCAGTACTGAAGATCGAACCCAGATCCTTGCATTTACCACGCAGGTGCTTAGATTGCGGGGCTATCTACCCAGACCAGGCAAAGATTTCTTAGAAAGGACACAACATACACAGGATCGTGAAAGAAAAAAAATCCATGTGAGGCTTGTTCAAATGTAAAACTAGTGTTTTTTAAAAGATCCCACTAAGAAAATAAAAAGACAAGCGCTGTTATAGAAGGGCAGAAGCAAACACAGGCTCCCTAATGCCAGAAACTTCCTCACCCAAGGCAAGTAGCTGCTGTAGGGCGGTTTCCCTGTTTCGTTTTGCAGTCACTTCAGGCAGTTTAGATTGTATTGACAGCCAGTAGTGCCTTTCTACTGAGGCACAGTGGCCTCCAGCAGCAGGAATCTGATTTGATTTTTTTTTTTTTTTTTTTTTTTTTTTGCAGAATCAGGGATTGAACTCAGGCCCTTGCGCTTGCCAGAGAAGCACTTAATTCCACTGAGCCATCTCCCCAGCCCCAGGACTCTGATTCTTCCCCACTCCTCAAGCAAGCCTTTGTCAGGAAGCCAAGTGAGGATGGCCCTAGGCTCCCTGTGCTTGTCTCAAAAATAAGAGAGATGGAGATCCATGACAAAAGGTTGAACTACAGCAATGTGTGTTTGCTTGTGTGGGGGTTACTTTTCTTATTTTATAAAAGCAATTATGTCCATTACTTAGTCGTCTTAAAATACAAATTAATTATCCAGAGTTTATTGGTTGCAAGTGACAGAAATTCAGCTCAAATAGTAAATGGCATAAAGCTCTCTGTATCTTTTTTTTTTTACATTTTTCATATATTTTACTATAATGTTTTTATTTCCTTTTTTAAAATTTGCTATATCTTTTTTCTTTTTTTTTAGTTTCAAAGCTAATTAATAGGGCAGTTTCAATAATTAATACATTGTACATTGTTATCGTTTTATTGGTTATCCATAGTACAAGAAGCAGACAGGATATCCTGTCCAAACACTATTAGTACAAATCTTCTCATTGAGTTAAGCAAAAGTAACTGCATATCTATTCTAACTATTCTGTATATACAGATACAAAATGGTCCTTTCTTTGTAGCCCCTTTTTTGTTTAGTCCTGTTAGAGATGGGTATTCCATTGGCATCTAAATACTATAGGTACACGAATTCAGCAAAACAATCTAACACAATCCAGCAGTCCACAATAGTAGTGGGTTATCTGCAGAAGTTGTTGACTTGAACCCTTCACGACTCAGTATATACTAATATGGCTTTACTTTATATGCCTCGTTTTTATACTTTTCTGCTGGATGATTAAGACCAAGATAAAGCAAAACCTATATAACAAGAAATGTAACTTTTGTATCTGATAAGGTCAGACAAATCCCCTCAGGGTTTATCCTGGAACTCTGCACCACACTTTGTAGATCCTTTGTCAGTGTCAGCCATATGAACGAGTCATGGCCATTGCTTGACCAATTTACTCTCTATGAAAGCCTGAGGGAATATTTTCTTTCCATGTTTTCTCTCCTTAGGCACACTATACATCATCAATTGCATTCCTCTGTAGCCCCATAATCTCCTTGTTCAGAAAATTTGGAGCACAACTGAGTTACATGATGTTACAGTACAGGTTCTCCTATGTCCTGAGTCTTCACTGACCTTGAAAGGCTAGGGTCAAAATGTTGGCTGACCTTGCAGTCCTTCCCTTTTTTGGAACAAGATGTTTTAAAAACTAGAAAGTTAATGTCCCTGCAAATCTTGAGAATGTGTTAGTTACTTTTAATCTTGGAATCCTCGGTCTTGTGTGTGTGTGTGTGTGTGTAGGGTCTCACTGTTTTCAGTCTCTCAGTGTGCCCAAGGACAGGGCTGGCACCGCACGCGGAACTGGAAATCGAACCTCAGTTTCTCCACTTGCCTAAGCAGGCACTTAGTCTGTTGAACCATCTTGCTGGATCTTGTCTTTTTCTATTTTTTTTTTTTTTTTTTTGGTGGAGCCAGGGATCAAACTCAGGACCTTGTGCTTGCCAGACAAGAACATATTCAACTGAGCTATCTCCCCCGCCCCCTGTCCACAGTCTGAAAGGGAACGAGATAGAGTGGGTAGTTTGGGGGCTAAAGCATCCTGTTATTCCCAGTTTTCAGACAAGTAATTAACAGGTACGGTGCAGCGCTGAGCAGGATCCCACGCAAAGACTTAAAAGCAATACGGGGAGCCGTGGGTCGCTCCCCTTCCCTGAGCCCGCCCAGGAGGCGTGGCGGGAGGTCTGGATCCCCGCTTCCGCCCCCCAGTCTCTCACCAGGCTGGGCAGTAGGGTCCTTTCCTCAAGCGGAGGCTGCAAGTAAATCCCAGGGTCCTCCCCTTCTGGTTCAACCCCGCCCACATCGGGCCTCCCCCACCCCATTCCGGAAGCCCTATTTCCCTCCCGGACCCCGCTGGGGGAGGGGCTCTGCCCTCACGACGCCGCCCCGCAGGCTTCGGGCACGAAAACACGTGGATCAGCCTGAATGACAGGATCGCGGAGCGCGACTTCCAGTGGACAGACTGCACAGGGCTGCAATATGAGAACTGGCGAGAGAAGCAGCCTGACAACTTCTCCGCGGGAGGGGAGGACTGCATGGTGATGGTGGCGCACGAGAGTGGGCGCTGGAACGATGTCCCCTGCAACTACAGCCTCCCCTACGTGCGCAAGAAGGGCACAGTGCTGTGTGGCCCTCCTCTGGCTGTGGCCACCACCGTGCTCACTGGCGCTCGCAAGGCCAAGTACAATGTCCACGCCACCGTACGCTACCGGTGTGAAGAAGGCTTTGCCCAGCATCACGTGGCCACCATCCGGTGCCGGAGCAACGGCAGGTGGGACCGACCCCAGATTGTCTGCACCAAACCCAGACGGTCCCATCGGATGTGGAGACACCGGCAGCATCACCAGCACCAGCATCATCGCCACAAATCGCACAAGGAGCGCAGAAAACGCAAGAAACACCCGGCGGAGGACTGGGAGAAGCACCACGGGAATTTCTGCTGAGGAGCTGGCGAAAGAAAGCACAGCCCTTCCGAGCCTATGAGACAGAGCCTGGAGAACAGGAGGACCTGGACCCCCCTGAGCCCCCGCCACACCCCTCACGTAACCCCTTGTACAAAGTTCCCCGTCCTCCCCTGTCCTCGGGGTCCTCTTGGCAGGTGTTGCCATGTGTCTGAAAAGCACGTTCCCCCGTCAGGGTGGAACTTGGGAGCGCTGCTCAGCGCCACTCATGAAGATCATTCTTTGGGTGGGTTTGATCTTCTGTTGGCCAGGCTGGTGGGCATTCACTGAAACAACACCTTGATGAGGGCATTTGGGTGTATGTTTGGATTTGTGCTAAGGATTTCCACACCAGGGACCCAGGCTCGGTAAACAGTAGGCTCTCCTAGATGAAGCCCGTGCTGGAGGCCCCTGGCTCTGGGAGTCAAGGCAAAACAAACTCAGCCGTGGTTGAACTTTGGTACTGGTGGATAGATAGGCACTTGACAGGCTGAGGCAAGAGGGTCCCCAGGAGTGGCACTCAAATGCACTGAATTTTCCGAATGTTTTTAGAATGGCCACCCTCCCTGCCCTCAGAGTCAGGGGAGGGGTGGGGAGTTGCGTGGGTGCAGAGGAGAGTGCTCTGCTTCCCCTGCCGGGCCTAGGCCGCGCTGCCGAGACACCTCGGACCTGCGTGGTGGATATTTGCTGAGCGTGCATAGGAGGATGCTTAGGGTTAGCTGAGCCTGAGCTCCTCCTCTTCCATCTCTCAGGGAGACCAAGAGCCTCCTGCCTGCACCAAGGAGGTACCAAGATTTTTTAACCTAATGCCCGTGTGTACCTGTCCTCCAGCAGACATCGGCTGTCCCCTGCCCTGAGTCCCAGCCCCTTCCCCATCCTTGTCTCCAGCCTTTGCCAGGTGGACTGGAAACGCCTAAAACTCGAAGCAGTGACACCTCGCCATGGTCATATGGTAGAGAGACACATGGTGTTAAAACCAAAACATGCACACTCACATTCTTTTATAGTTTAACAATTTTTTTTTAAGTGAAAAAGAATTAACCTTGCCTTCCTTCCCCAAAATTTGCAACCTGCAAAAACTCCAGGCCAGAAGTCTGGATCTACCTGAGACACCCACAGGCTCCTCCTCCAAGTCTCTTTCCTACGTTCAGCTCCTCCCGGCCTGAGGAAAGCTGTGGATTTGTGCTTAAACTCACAGTGGAAAATGACTCCATAGGAAAGAGAGTCGGGCAGATATGTGGTCCACCTAGGGGTGAAAATAGAAATGTGAGCCAGGCGTGGTGGTGCACATCGGTCTTCCCCATATGGGGAAGCTGAGGCAGGAGGATGGCTGTGAGTGCAAGGGCAGCTTGGGCTACATAAACCAGAAAGGGAGAGAAAGGAAGAAAGAAAAGGAAAGGAAGAAAGAAGGAAAAGTTCCTATCCACGCATGCGGCAGATTCAGGAAATGCATGGGAAGGGCGACTGGCCCCTCACCTTTGGTAGCCTCCGGTCTTCCATGCCACAGACATTGGCCCGTCTCTCTGTCCACCCCACATTACTGTGGAGAAAGTCATCAACTTAGGTTTATACTCTTTCCTGTTTTTAAAAAGGTAGAGACAAGAACAATGCATCTTTTGCCAGCCCTGTCCCAAAAGAGCTGTCTCACTCTAGGCAAGCAGGTGGGGGGGTTGTGGTGTGGGGTCGTGATCGGTGCTCCAGCCCTGGGCCTCTGCCCCACCACCGTGTGCCCACCCAGCTTGCAGGGCCTGGGCTCTGTCTCTGGTCTTCCCCAAGGGGCGTGCGTGCATGCGTGTGTGTCTGCGTGAGTGTGTGGCATACACGTGATCAGCTTCAGGGGCTGCTGGGTGTGCTGTGAGCTGCAGTGTTCCGTGGGTCTGTGGTATCTGACACTGTGGACATTAACACACTTCTTGGGCATTTTTTTTTTTTTTTTTTGAGACAGGGTCTCACTGTGCAGTTCAAACTGGACTTAAACTCACTTTGTAGCTCAGGCCTGTCTCAAACTCACAACAATCCTCCTGCCTCAGCCTCCCGAGTACTGGGATTATAGGCATGTAATGCCCGGCTTTCTCTTGGGCATTTTAATAAAACTTTTTTAACAGTTCAAAAATAAAAAAGCAGTAGGGGGCAAATGGAACATGAAGGTGGAGATGGTACACTGGAGTTACCAGCTGTCTCTCACTGCCCGTCGTGCAGTGCCACCTCCCTCGGTCTCAGCAGCCTTGCTTTCACAGGTGAGCTACATTTTCCCCTGCGTTTACCCATTGCTGTCCCCAGACTGCCGGGAAGGACATTTCCTCACACACAAGCGGGCGGACGCAGGTGCCTTCCCCGCAGTCAGCGGGTCGGGCCAAGGGGCCCTGGCAGCAGCTCCGGCTTCATCCTGTGTCCTCGCGCGCGAGCCGCCCCTCTGTGCAGCCGGGGCTGTGGAGCGCTGTGAGTGACCGCACAAGGACCGCGCGGCGCTGTGCTTGTATGAGTGCGGCGACCACGACCACCTCCCGGAGCTAGTCTTCCCGCTCTCGTTCGCTCACTGGCCAAGCATCAAGGTGGAGCCCACGCCCGCCAGATTCCCCAGAGCCCAAGCTGACCTCCGTTCCTCTCCCTCGCAGTGATGGGAACTTGAAATATCTAAAAGGACTCGCTGCTCTAAGAATTTCCCTGACGCCCAAGACTACACACTCAAAGTGACTTGGTATCTGTTATTTTTCTAGTTGCCGAGGCAAAAATAGCCAACACCCACAAGTTACAGGAGGAAGGGGCTTTTCGTTTTGGTTTAGTTTTTTGAGACAGGTCTTGCTACATAGTTCAGGCTGGCCTTGAACTCACAGTGATCCTCCTGCCTCTAGTCCCAAGTGCTGGGATTACAGGCGTGTGCCAACACACCAGGTGTGGAAAGGCTGGTTTTGGTGTTTACAGTTTGTTGAGGTTGAGCCCATACTTGGCTAGCTTCAAGGCAGGGTGGCATGGCAGAGGACAAACAGTTCATGGAACAGCAAGCAAAACGCAGGAAGCAGCAGTGGCAAGCCTGCCTTATTTCTGTTCTTTAATCTTCCATCCAAGCCTATTGATTGGTGCCATCCATGCCCAGGGCTGGGCTTCCAAGGGCCACACCCATAACCCAGATTCATACACCCTAACCCAGCCACCTTCACAGCTCCCCTCCTAGGAGTGCCTGAGGCTTTGGGGGAACATCTCCATACAAGCTCTAACTCTGAGGAAGCTACTTCCTGAAAACACTACTTCTTAGCTCTATGGAAATGAGAAAGGGTAGATGGTCATTTCTGCCAAACAGAACAGGAATTGGAGACCTTCCAGGAATCTCAGATCATTTACATGGTATATTTATAAACTTGGCTTCTAGAATTAGATTTATAGAGGAATAACAATGAATTCCCTTGTTCTTTAATTAGTAAGTACTTTTAACCTTCATGCATATTAAAATACCAAAAAATATTTGAAATGCTGCTCTGAGCTGTAGTGTACTTATCCCAGAATGCTGTGCAATTTTGCATTTGTGTCTTGTTGTGCGGGTGACGTTGTATGGATAACAATGAAGATGAATTTTAGTGTCCACTTCTTTGTGCATATAACTCAGCCCTCCCAAAATCTCTTTAAATTCAGCCTGGGAAGTGTTAAAGCTAGTCTGAAGTGAATCTTTTCTGCATTTCCCAAAAGCAATTAATATCCTCAGCCCAGGCAAACAAGATGCAAACATACAGTCATAAGTATACCCACATTTATATACAACTGATCTAAAACATAAATTGAAGGTACTTTATTTTTAAAGGAATTTAAGAATTCCTTAAAATAATGTTAAGGACTGTATGAAGTCAAAATATTACATTATTAGGTATGAGTCAAAAATAAAACTAAGAAACTTTCTTAAAAAGTTAAAATTGCAGGGGCCGGGGAGATGGCTCAGCGAAAAGCGCTTCCCTGGCAAGCACAAGGGCCTGAGTTCAATCCCTGGTTTGGCCAAAAAAAAAATAAAAAAGTTAAAATTGCAGAGTTTTAAAGTGATAAAAATTCAGTTTCCAGGCAATTTCCACAAGACCCATCTGTGTGTAAGGACAGATTCACTCCTGAGAATTTGCCAGTCCCTCCTGAAAATGGGGTCTCAAGTGTTGCTGTCACAACAGGATACTGTCTAGCAAGAGTCTGCTCCGAGGGCCACCTGAGCCCTGCCTTCTTTCCAGTTCTGTGACGAGTTCGTCAGTTTGCTTCAGGTCTTGGATCCTAACATTTGGTTGGTGGCAGTTGTAGGGAGAAAACGTGGCACAGCAGATTGGAAATTTACAAGCCTCCTGGAAAAGCTATTTGCTAAGCTCGTGTCAAGTCAGCCTGAGCGGGCTGTGGCAGCTGCAGAGCTGTGGCACCCTGGCTGCTGATGGTGCTCCTGTCCCATGGCCAAGAGCCGGCTGGATCCCCGGGGCACAGAGCCCAGCCAGCGGGCTCACCCTCGCTAGACAGCCACCTGCACCCACCCCACCCACCAACACCCGGGGCTGTGGCACTGACCCAGACATGGTGGCAAAGAGTGGCATGGGATAGAAGTCGCCAGCCCCTATGTTTACTGCAACATGCAAGGAGCATACTTGGGTGGGGAGTGGTCTCCCAGCAGCACCTAGAATACCCAGAAACCTCCTGGTTACTAGCCTAAATGTTCACCTCCCTCCACCAATGCAAATCCTTCCCCATCACACTCAAAAGGTTTCAACTGTCTAATTTGGGATCTCTGGCCCCTGCCAGCCTGGATCTGTCTGCCTCGCTAAGCCTGCGCAGAATTCATCTACCAGCAGCTCCTACTGGCCCCTCTACACAGTTCCGACTTCTCTTCTGCCTTGTGCTTACAAGCCCTTGAGCTTGTCAACCAGTCATTGATTTATATTCTTTCCACAAGCATTTACTGAGCATCTACTATGCCTGGTGGTGAGGGTGAAATTGTGAGAAAGTTCTACTTAGTGTTGTTGGTAGAAGCGATAAACAAGCTGCATTTAACATTCTCCATCCAGCAAGGAAGACCAGCAAAGAGGCCCATATGGGAAAGCTAGAGTTATCAGGGCACATAGGAAGGTTTAAGTAGATCAATGAGTCAGAAAGGCTTGGTGAAGAATGAAGGTCGAAATGAAGCCTGAAAAGTGGACAGGTCCTGCACAGGTCCAGCATAGTCTATGGAGGGAAAGGAGTGGGCGGGGCCCCAGGGGCCAGGGCTTCAGGACCAGATCCCAGGGAGCCACACAAGTGCAGAGGGGAGGTGGAATGCTGCTCCTCTGAGCTTGTGTTCATCTTGCTTCGCGTGTGCATCTGTGTTCTCTCCCATAAGTCACTACTTTAGCCACTGTGGAATATACAACCCGATGCTTAACACAGGCTCCGTGCTAAGCACAGGTGATACTCCTAACAAGCCATGGAGCAGACTGCCTCTGTTTGCAAACCTGGCAAAACAGAGGGACCTTCCTACAGCTCCCCAGGGCAGGGGATCAGGCACCTGTCACCCAAGGACTCTTAATGCTCAGAGTTAGGTCTTCGCTGAAGTCCACTTCGTTTTTCTACAAGAGCTATACAGGCTCCTTTCCAGGTCCACGTCTCCTCTCAGGGCTGTCCTTGGAAATTCTCAGCCCACCTCTCCAGCGGTTGAGACCTGCTGGCGGAAGTGGACGCTAGCACTTGTCATTTGGCTTCTTGGCATCTGTAAGAGGGAGAATCCCCTCTGACAGGTCTTGGTAGGAAGCGGAGCTCTGTGCCACCACGGAAGCCAGAGGTGTTGAATAATAATAGCATCCCGTCTTGCTGAGCCGCTGGATTCTAGAACATCAGCAAGCAACCACAGCCCAGTGGGTCGAAGGTTCATTCAGAGTCTTAGCCTAAATCTGTTCAGGTGACAAAGATGAGGACAACTGCTGTGGCTGCAGCCCCTGGGGGACAGGGACTGGAGCGTCAGCGATATCTGATGCCCCCTCCTGTGATCAGCCACTGCAGAGGTATCTTCTCCCCAGCTGGGACTCTGCTTATTTTCTATGCTTGCTCTGCAGACATCCTGGATATCCCATGGGCTGCCCATGGGTGCTCAGGAAAGCCCTTTCCTGAGTAAATAAGTTGGAATCTCTTTCTGCTGAGGTGGTGGTGGTGCTCAGGAAAGTCCCAGCTGGCTCCATTCTGTGCCCTGTTGCTCAGGGGCCAGCTTTGCTTTCATACCAACTTACTCTGAATCACTGATTTCAAGGTGTGGTGCCCAGATGCCTGGGATCGGGGCACTTTAAAGAGGTCTGCAAAGTCACAACAATTGCATACAGTTGCTGAGATGTTATCTGTTTCCTTCACGATGTTGAGGTGAGTGAACCGTTCCCTGACGACACAGACGGTGGCAGAGGGAGGGAGCTCAGCATGAATCCAAGCCACACGGATCCAGCTGCAGCCACCGTCACTTAAGAACATCCTTTCAGAAAGCCAGGCATAAGCTGTCATCTCAGCTATTCTGGAGGCTGACTAAGCCCAAGAGTTTGAGCAAAGCCTGGGCAACACAGCAATACTCTGTCTCAAAAAAAGACTATAAACAGCTCCAGAGACCAACGTGTGAAGGCGCTGCCTCGCCTTCTGTCCAAATCCTTGCCATCTGCTCCCCGGGTGTACAGCTATCCACTGCTGTGAGCTGTGGGTGGTCCCAGAAGGGGGGTCTACACTGTGAACAGTTGCTCGAGTATGTATACATGTATGTACGTATTCATGTATGTATACATGTATGTATGTGTATCCCTTTCTGTTTTCCCTATTTTTTTAATTTAAGTACTGGGCTTTGAATCCAGGGCCTTCATGCTGAACTACAATAGCTCCACCTCCTGCTTTTCAAATTTTTAAATTTATTTTCATGTTCTTACAAAACTGCCCCCCCTGTCCCGGCCACCACAGCCTGCTCAGCAGTGGTCTTCCTTCCGGGATCCTCACAGCCTCGCCCTCTGGTCTCTCTGGCCACAGCGCCGCCTCTGCACGGAGCTCTTCTCACCTGGAACATTCCCCTCACTCTGCGCGCCTCTGTGTTCAGCACTGTCCAGTCCCACTCAGCTTAATGCCATTTTCTTTTCTTAAAATACATTCCTTTTATTCTGGTTCATTGAGATTTATATCTTTTTTTGGCATTTTATTTTATTTTGAAGGTAAGAACAAGGAGAAACAAATAGAAAAAAGGCAGAAGCAGGGTAATGTACAACAATGCATACGTTACAGAGTTTCAAAACAGGAGTAGCTAATTAGTCTATTTTTATCATGAAATCTGTTGCTCAGATTAACAGATATAGTTATGCAAGATTGGGGAAATAATTGAATATGGGCGCTTTCAAGAAATTTTTATTTTTTTCTTTTAATATATTTTAAAGAGAGATAAAATGATGTTAGAAATAGTGCACATTTAGACGACAAGATGAGAGGTATTCAGCCATGAGATTTATATTACACATTGCTGTCCTCAGTGTTAGTTGCTCCAATCACAGATATCAGCATTCAGAGTTAGTCAAGATGAAAATTCTAAACGTTAGCTACTGTCTTAGCTCCTCTTCTCTCGTTGCCGGGACAAATACCCAACACCCAAAATGAAGGAAGGAAAGGTTTATTTAGCTCACAGTTCCTGGAGGTTTCAGTCCATACTCAGCTGGCTCCAAGGCAGAGCAGCACAACAACCTTTCATGGAGGCGCCCCGGCCGGCCGAGAGCAGGAGCACAGGGAGAGGTAGCAGCAGCTCAAGCAGCAGCTTCTCTTCCCGCCTTACATTGTAATGCGAATCACCTGCCCCCCCACGGCTGAGCACCACACCCACAATAACCAATCACAAACTCCAGAAGCCACCCCAAGACTGCGTGAGGCTTTGGGGGGACACCTAGACACAAACTATAACAGCTAGTGTTTTGAAAAAGACTGATAGAAATTATGAGTACAGTCATCTCAGCCATCCATATAGATACTTGCATGTTTTCCCCTCTATCCTTTTTTTCTATCTTTTCTCCTTTCTCTTATCTTCATTGTTTAATCCTTAAGTTCAGTTTCTTTCCATTTTACTATATCTATTATACTTTTCAGGTTGTATTTATTCTTTCAGGTTCTTTTTTTTTTTTTTTTTTTTTTTTTTTTTTTTTTTTTTTTTTTTTTTTTTTTTTTTTTTTTTTTTTTTTTTTTTTTTTTTTTTTTTTTTTTTTTTTTTTTTTTTTTTTTTTTTTTTTTTTTTTTTT
>PVKA01015465.1:0-22930 GCA_004027165.1 Ctenomys sociabilis | reverse complement strand
GCCCCTCTTTCAGGTTCTTTTGCTAGGTAGACAATATGATATTTACATATGTGGGCCTGATTTATTTCACTTATGAGTATAACCTCTCGTCGCATCCACTTATCGATCCAGCTATCCCCCTTCTGGGTATTTTCCCAAAAGAACTGAAAACATCTTACCATAATGATATATGAGCGTCCATATTTATAGCAGCACAATTTGTCATGGCCAAATCTTGGAAACAACCAAAATGCCCATCACTTGAGGGATAGATGAAAAAGATGTGGTATTTTTATACAATGGAATGCTACTCAGCTATAAAGAAAGACAAACTTGAAGCCTTTCATGCCACTTTCTTTTTTTTCACATGTATAATTTAATAGTGTTTAGTAAATTGTTAATACTGTCAGTCATTATCTAGGCCCAAAACATTTTTATTACCCCTTACTCATAAAGAATTTATTCCTTTTTTCATTTTACTCATAGGAGTCCTTAATATTCACAAGCTGCTTCCTATTTCTGCAGATTTGTATATTTTGGATATTTTGTTTAAATGCAATCAAACAATACATAATTGTCTTAGTTACTTTCTGATTGCCGAGACACAATACCTGGCACCCACGATCTATAAAGACTGAAGGTTGAATTTGGCTCACAGTTTCAGTCCGTAGCTGGCTGACTCCCAGGCAAAGTGGCACAGGGCAGATGAGGCAGCTCATAGCATGGGAGGCAAGAAGCAGAGCAGCATCGAGGGGGGAGGGACATGTCCCCATTGCAGGCCACATGCCTTCTTGATAGAGCTCTCCAGTGTGATATATCTGCCAGTGACCCACGTCTTCCCACCAGGCTTCACTTTACAGCACCATACTTGTAAGCCCATCAGTGAACTAAGCCAGTTCCGCACACCCATGGTCCAGTCACCTCCACAAGCATGAGGGGCTTCAGGGAGCATATAGTGATCTTTTGTGTTCATCTCATGCCACTTTCTTAAGGAGGCTTTCTTCAGATTCCAACCTAAATTAGCTTGCCCCACCCACAGTAACCTATCCCTTCCCTTTACATTTACCATAATTTAATTTACATTTGTTTATGTTCACTTGCTTACTGTTTGACTCCTTCATAGAACACGGCCTCCAGAAGAGCCAGGGCCCTGTCCTTTGCAGTACTGTGTACTCCAAATTAATTAAGTGTTCAATATGATTCTATTAAGCAAATTTGAAATTAGACTACAACTATTTTTTGTAGATCATTCTTTTTTTCTACTATAAGCTTTTTTTTTTTTTCAATACTGGGGATTGAACTCAGGTCCCAGGCAAGTGCTTCTTCTACTGAGCCATCACCCCAGTCCTTCTACTGCAAGCATTTAAAGGCATTTATGGCCCTCTAATCACTGCTTGTACCACATCCTACTCATTTCAGTTGAAATATTTTCCAACTTTCCTCTTAAATTCTTTAGTGATGCATTATTTAGAAGTACCTGCTGGCATTTCAGGGTCGAGCTTCCCTAAATTTTGCATTATTGCATATTTCTTATATAATTACACAGTGATCAGAGAACACACTCCTGTCACATTCACTGAGCTGCATTTCTGGTCCAGCCTGCCATCTGCCTTGAGGAAGCCTCCCAGGCACACCTGAACAGGTGGTGTCTTGCCTGTGGCATGCTCTGTAATGTCACTGTGAGCAGTCACATTATCCAGGTTATTTAAAATTCTTATTAATTTTTTTGTTAATTTTTTTATCAATTGTTAGAAGGGGCTGAGGCCTCAGAGTGTGTTAGCAGACACGGGCACATTCACGATTGCTGTGTCTTCTCCGTGACTTGATCCTATCCTCAGAGAATACCTCTCCCTCTCTGACCTTGAAGTCCTCTGTGTCTGTAAATTTCTCTTTCTCCACACTGTAAAATGAATATGTAATGCATTTGTAGGAATGCAAGAAATGGAGTGGCGCACGCCTATAATCCCAGCACTCGGGAGGCTGAGGCAGGAGGATTGTTGTGAGTTCGAGACCAGCCTGAGCTACAAAGTGAGCTTAAGGCCAGCCTGAACTGTATAGTGAGACCCTGCCTCAAAAAAGACAAAAAAAAAAAAAAAAAAAAAAAAAAAAAAAAAAAAAAAAAAAAAAAAAAAAAAAAAAAAAAAAAAGGAATGCAAGAAATGGAACAAGAGCAGAAATTATACATTGGACATCTGGCTTTGTGAAGAACTTTCCCATTTCTGTCTTTTCTAGCTTCCAGAGCACAATAATCATAGCTACCACTCTCACCAATAAACTGTTACACTTGTTGGGAAGTAATTATATCTTGGTGTAGCACGTCACCATTGTTGGCTTCACAGGAAAGTTTACTCCACTTCAGTTAAAAAAAACCCTGCAAAACAGAGTGGAGAGCCGTGGAGTTCATGTAAAGTTCCACAGACTTGAAGCACCAGTCTGGGAAGGAGTGTCTATGGATGCAGTCCTATTTATTCATAATATTACAATGGAAATGAAAACTGCCTTAATAAAAAGGAAGTAGGAATATGGCTGTTCTTAGGGCCAGGGAGATGGCACAGTGGAATAAGGGCTTCCCTGGCCAGTGCAAGGGTATGAGTTCAATCCCCAGTTCCTCAAAAAAAAAAAAAAGAAAAAGAAAAGGAATATGGCCATCCAACACAATTAAATACATTTTTTTAAAGAGAGAGAAAAATGATACAGAATTTCAAAACACGATGATAGGAAATTAACAATGTGTATTTAATGCATATTGTTATCTTCAAAGTAGTTGATCAGATAACCAGATACAGCCATGCAAAATTGATCAAGCAACATAAGCACTGAATGTTTCTTTCAATGAACTGATAAAAATTAGTAATACAATTATCCTAGCTATCTTGTGTATGTATGCATACCTTTTATTTTTCCCATTCTTTCTTTTTTCTCCCCAACCCTCAGTCGCTCTTTCCTTCTGAGCAGCTTCTTTTCCTCTCACACTATCTATTGTACTTTTTGAACCTTACTTACTCTTTCAATTTCTTACACCAAGGAGACAATACAATGTTTACACATGAAAGTCATTTATTTCACTTATGAGTGTGGTTTCCAGTTGCACCCATTTACCTGTAAAAGCTTCAAGATTTATCTTTCTTTGTAGCTGTCCTTGAAGTTTACCTTTCTTTATATCTGAGTAATACTCCACTGTGTAAAAATACCAGATCTTTTTTATCCATTCCTCAGTTGATGGGTATTTGGGTTGTTTCGAAGATAACGGTGTGACAAGCTGCACTGCTATAAGCGCGGTCACACATACATTACTGTGGTGTGAGGTTTTCAGTTCATCTGGAAAAATACCCAGGAGGAAATAGCTGGCCGGAATGGGACCTTCAATCTTAGCTTTTTAAGGAATCTCCACACTGATTTCCGAAGTGGCTGCACCAGCCTACGCTCCCACCCACAGTGGAGAAGGGTTCTTTTCCCCTCATAGCCCCTCCAGCATTTGTTATTGGCTGACTTGATGATGACAACTATTCTTTCTAGGATGGGAGGGAATTTCTTTTTTTTTTTTTTTTTCTTTTTTGGCGGATCCAAGAATTGAACTCAGGCTCTTGAGCTTGCAGAGCATGTACTTATTCTACTGAGCTATCTCCCCAGCCTCTAGAATTTCAACATTGTATTAAATTGCATTTCTCAAATGACCAACAATGATGAATATATTTATTTGTCATTTGTATTTCTTCATCTAAGAAATATGTCTTCATTTCAGATGCCCATTTACTAAATACACTGTATTTCTCAATTAGTATAAGGGAAATATCTAAACTGTCCCACTTGAATTCTGGTCTCAGAGAAAGGTCAGAGACGATTAAAAAGAAGGTGGTTCACATTATTAGGACTTTTTCTTTTATTTTTTGGTGGAAATGGGGATTGAACTTAGGCCCTTGCACTTGCCAGGGAAGCACTTTTTCTACCGAGCCATCTCCCCAGCCTCATTAGGACCATTTTTAAACAGCTTTAGGAAGATAACTTTTATCCTTCTTTTCATCAGAGATTTCTTTTGGTTCTTTGCTGGTAATCCATTTATGTCTGCATGCTTACTGTGTCCTTTGCCTTTATTTTCAAAATTGGAGTCTGGTGGAGCTCCTCTAGTTCATATGCAGCTAACAAAAATGGAAATCAGGTGGGTGTGATGGCACACACCTGTAATCCCAGCACTCAGGAGGGTGAGGCAGGAGGAGTGCTGTGAGTTCAAGGCCAGACTGGGCTACAAGTCCAGCCTGAACTCCAAAACCCCATTTCAAAAAGACAAAAAGGGGAGTGGGTAGAGGATCTATTGATGACTCTAGGAATTTTTTGTACATCAGAGTACACAGCACAAGGCCGTGTCATAGGTTTGAACTCATAAACCATGACTACAAAGCCTGAGTCTTCTCGGTTGAAATAAAGTAGCGCTAGGCTGGGGAGATGGCTCAGTGGAATAAGCACTTCTCTGGCAAGCACAAGGGCCTGCATTCAATCCCCAGTTCTGCCAAGAAAAAAAGAAAGAAAGAAAGAAAATAGCATCATTTAAACCTCAACTTTTTTTTTTTCCTTTTGGTGAGGTGATGGTACTGGAGATGGAACTCAGAAGAGTACTGGCTACATCCCCAGCCCTTTTAGTATTTAAATGTTGAGATCAGGTCTCACTAACTTGCTCCAGCTAGCCTCAGATCCTCTACTAACTCAGGTTGGGCTACAATTCGTGTTCCTCCTGCCTCAGCCTCCTGAACATTGGGATACACCAAGCTAAACTCCAACTTTTCTACATTTCTTCTTCCAATTTTCATCTCTCTCTCATTCTCTGATATCAGTGATACCTTGAAACAAATTAGAAAGGCGGTATGAACCAGAAAGATCATTTCCTGTAAAGGAAAGACATAAGCAGCAGGTTGGCCCCTCCCTGTTGCCATTGCTGGTACAGAGATTAGTCCCAAAGAGAGGAGCTGCACAGCCTCCCTGTTTCTTGGGTTTCATTCTGTAAGTTTCTGCACCTAGGTCCTAAAAATCAGCTCTGCCCCTACCTAGCATTTTTATGTTTTGGGCCTTATTAAACTTGAGACTTTCAATAGTGCATGAAAAAGAAAGTCATTTCATAGCTAATAAAGCTGGATTGAAGACAAAATTTGATGAGCACATCTAGCTGTGAACATAAGCAGTGTAACTCTAACAAGCATTTCTGTCCAGGACCGATTCAGGGGAGGATCTCACTCCACTCTGAGGAAGTCAGGTGCAATGTGAACTCTGATTTCTCTCCTGCTTGAACTTTTCAGAACATCTTCCCAGCAACATAGGTCTTTAGACTGCAACACAGAAACATCACAGGGATTCTTCTATACATTCATGTTAATAATTATTTTTCTATATTTTGATTGCTAGGGCCAGGGATACAGCTCAGTGGTATAAGTGCCTGCTTGGCAAGCACAAGGTCCCAAGTTCAATCCCTGGTACGGTGCAAAACAAAACAATGTTTTGATTGCTAGAGGAACCTAGTACTAGTGTTAGATGGCTCTCAGTTTTTTGTTGTTGTTGTTGTTTGTTTTATTTTTTGTTTTGCAGAATGGGGATTCAACTCAGGCCCTTGTGCTTGCCAGGGAAGTGCTTATTCTACTGATCTATCTCCCTGGCTGCTCTCAGTTCTCTTGGAAATCTCTAATGTCTATACTGGTGGTCTACAGCCACTAAAAACCTCAAAACTGATTCTCAGATGGCCTGAGCTTGAAACTTCACGGCCTGTAGTTGTAGAGTCTGCCATGCACATTTATGGCAGGTGGCTGCCTAGGTAAGGGGATCTGAGGGTACCCAAAAACTCTAACACAGGTCCTGCTCTATGCCAGTCACGTTCTTCATAAGGTCCTCACTACAGTGACCGGCTACCTCTGCATGAAGAGCATCAGAAGTCACTAACATGTTGATGTGTGTTCATTTATCCAGTCAGCTAGTGGCACTAAGGTTTTGTTCCCACCAGGCTGTAAATAATGCTTTTTCTGTAGGCCTCTCCCTGGTCCTTTGCTTTTCTTTCTAGTAATGCCAATGGTTTCTATTAACAGCCCGAACTGGATGATACCAAATATACCTCCATCTTTGATCTCTTTCTCTAAACAATACATGTCCATCTCTGGTCTCTTTCAGTCATTCCTGCTACTCTATGACTACTGGAGCTCAGCTGTGATGGTTAATTTTATGTGTCACCTTGACTGGGTTAAGAGATGCCCCATAACTGGTAAAATTGTATCTCTGGTATGACTGAGAGGGAGTTTCCAGAAGAAATTAGCATTTTTTTTTTTTAATTTATTTGGTGGCACTAAGTATCAAACTCAGGACCTTGTGCTTACCAGGCAAGCACTTATTCCACTGAGCTATCTCCCTGGCTCCAGAGATTAGCATTTAAATTAGCAACTTAGTAAAGATCTCTCTCACTAGCTGTGAGTGAGCTTCATCCAATCTACTGAGCCCAAACAGAATGAAAGGACAGAGGAAAGTTGATTTAGGTTTCCTAGCTCTCCATCTTGCAAGTGACATAATATGGGTCTTCTCGGCTTCCATAGTCTCATGAACCATGGGAAAGTAGTGGCAGTACATTGAATTATTAGTCTCGGTTCTTCACTCTACTCTAGCAGCACTATGCATCCACACCTTTTCCATGGCCTCAAGGTAGGAGCAGTACATGTCCATCACACTGGCTTTGGACTTGGTTTGGCCAATGTGGCATTAGCTGATTTGGCACAAGTAGAGATTGGACACGTGCTTGCGTGTCTCAACTGGTGTCCTCAGGCTCCTGCCCTCACCTGTTAGAAGAACACGGCTTTGCACACCTCTTGCTAATGCCAGTCCAGAAGATGATAGCTGGGGTAGAAAACCTAAGCTCAACCTGCAGTTTGGACTGGAAGCAAATCCAGATAAGCCCATCCTGGGTTCGCTGAACCCCAGCCAACTTGCAGGCTCTGAAGTAAAAAAGAAAACACGTAAGTCTGTGAGTTGTAGAGTGATTTGTTTTTTTATTTTGCTTTGTCTTCTTTGTAGTACTGAGGGTTGAACCCAGGGCCTCCATACTAAATTACATCCCCCTTCTTTTGTTTTTAATTCGGGGACAATACCTTGTTAAATTGCTCAGGCTAGGGTCAAATTTGTGATCTTTCTGCCTCAGTCTCCTACAGTGCTGAGATTACAGGTATGTGCCACCATGTCAGCATGATTTGCCATAAGAATCATTGCTAATAGTAAATTTATACGCCATTTAAAATCTATTGAAATAAGGCTGGAGAGATAGCTCCTGGGTTCGATCCCTGGAACCCCATGCTTACCATGCCAGCCCCCAAACTGGGCATGGTGGCTCACCCCTATAATCCAGCACTGGGGAGGCTGATTTTACTGTATTTTTTTTTTTTTTGGTTGAACTGTTTTTTAGGGGAGGCTTTTCTGTTTTGTTTTTGGTGCCAAGGACCAAACCCAGGGCTTCCAGCTTGCTAGGCAAGCATCCTACCGCTGAGCCAAGTCCCCAGCTCAGCCGGGGCGGCTGAGACAGGTGGATCACTACAAGTCCCAGTTGTGTAGCAAGACCCTCCACCAAATGAATAATAATAATAATAACAGGGCAGAGGAGATGGCTCAGTGGAATAAGCGCTTCCCTGGCAAGTGCGAGGGCCTGAGTTCAATCTCTGGTTCCACAAAAAATAATAATAATAATAAAGATCTAATGAAATAACTCAATACGATTGTGAGTGCTTCAGAGTAGGAGCAGTAAGGCAAAGAAAAGGTAAATTTCCAAGAGGTAGAATCTCATAAGTGGGTTAGACGATTGGCTGTGGAAAATAAATAAGGAAGCCCTATGTGAGTCCAACTGGAACAGAACAGATGGAGAGAAGCATCGTCGGCTAAGGTGGGGGGGTATAGAAGCATATTTAGCTGAACAAAATGATGGCTTCAGCTCGGCCATGAGCACTAGAGCAGCCTGTGGGCATCCAGGAGGAGGTTAGTGTGATCACCTTGGCTTGGTTTAGTCTCTGGTCTCCAGCATCCTAGTCACTTCCTGTGTCAGAAAATCCACTGTTGTACGGGTGTACCAGGAACAACATCCTGCTGACAAAGCATGTGCCACCATGGCTGACTGTGGACCCTTAGAAAGTGTTAGAGCCAGACACTCCCTGACGTCTGAGGGTATAGGTCAAATGACCTAAGTGCAGCCCATCAGCAGCTCAACGCTGTTATCATTTAAAAAAAAAAAAAAAAAAAAGAGGGCCCAGAGAGATGGCTCAGTGGAATAAATGCTTCCCTGGCAAGCACAAGGGCCTGAGTTCAATCCCTGGTTCTGCCAAAAAAAAGAAAAAAAAAAGCAGAGTATAGTTCATCTTTCACTCAGGTGGCTCCAGCGGTGTACAATGTCCCTGTTGGTCCCCACAGGGTGTCTGCATCCCATGGGGTGACAGTAGCACCCCTCTCTTCACCCTGGCTTCTGCACATCATCTCACCCTGATTCTCCAGCCCCTGCAGGCCCTGCACCTTGCCCAGTGTCCTCCTTCACCAGTTCTTTTTCTAATTAAGTCAACTGGAGTTGACTTCTGTTGTTTGCATGCAAGGATCCAAAATAGTAAAGAAACCAACAAGACAGCAGTGGGAAAAAAATTGGAGGATGGACTGGAGAGTGGTTATCAGAGTACAGGGCAGTAAAATCCAGTTACTGTTCAGGGACTCTAGAAGCTCGTGGCTCTCAGTGGTAAACTGCTAAAATTAAATTATCACATATAGTCACCTGGAGTGAAGAACTCATTAAAGTAAAACTTTGAAGACCATATTGCACAGGACAAAATGAAGAACATGAATCACATAGATTGTTGTAAGTGTAGCTTCTCCTAGGGGAGCAGGTTTAAAAAATCACAAACTTAAATCTCTAATTTCTAACACTGAGACTTTCCAATAATGAGCTAAAGCAGTACCTTATTTACAGTCTTGTAAGGCAAAGATAACTGAAAACCAAGCACAGTTTCTTTGCCAGCTTTTGCCATCTGCTGAATTCACAAATTGCCTAAATACGTCTCTGCAGCATTCAGGCATTGTTCAGAAATTTGGCGAGTCCCAATTGGCCGCAGCCACATGCATTGACTGTCCAGTTCGGGTTACCAAGGCTGGAACCCACGGGAGGGCTCTGGAGGGCAGGGTGCTCACGGCCTTTGCTGACCGCACACAGAGCTCAGCTGCGGCCTCCACCCAAGCGCACTTCTGGACATGGCCCGTGCTGACTGGCTTCCCGTGGCCACAGCCTGAAATTACTGATTGGGAAGAGAAGCCTCCTCAGGAACGCCAGTGTGGGAAGTTTTAGGCCATGACTAGTCAACGCTGTTGCTTTTGGATCAGTGGCCAGGCAGCACAGCTCAGTGGCCATTTGTGGTAAAGCCATTCTTCCCAGGAAGAGTCTGGTGTTCCACAGTCCTTTCTAGGGCCTGCTCCTCACTGACCTTCAACTTCCTGCTGAGTTCCACCTCTAAAAGGTTCCTCCAGTAAGCACCAAGCTGAGGACCAAAATTTCAACAGCTGGGCCTGCAGGACACAACCCAGATCCAAAGTACAGCAACACATTCATGAAATACGTGTCCGTGGGATAATAAGAGGATGGAATCCAAAATGTTAGGGAGCAGCTTTGTTGGGTGGGGCCCAGGAGATGGCTCAGTGGAATAAGCACTTCCCTGAGCAGTGCGAAGGCCTGAGTTCAATACCTGGTTCTGCCAAAAAAAAAAAAAAAAAGCCCAAAATGTTAGGGAGCTTGGGCTGGGGAGATAGCTCTGCAGTCTAAACGCCTGCCTGGCAAGCACAAGAGCCAGAGTTCAATCCCTGGTACCGAGTGCTGTGCCAGCCCCTGAAACTGGGGGTGGTGGCACATGCCTGTAATCCTAGTTCTGGGGAGGATGAGAAAGGAGAATCACTGAGTCTGAGCTGTGTAGCAAGTCTCTGAGCCAAACAAATAAATGAATAAAAGATTCGAAACTATTTTTTAAAATGCTTGGGAGCTAGAAACACTAAAGAGGATTTATCATGGTGACCTACCCGACTGCTCTGTCCTTGAGAGAGCCCAGGAGAGGCAGGGACTAGTGTGGATGTCACCACCATCCCTGCAAAGCAGCCCTGTGATTGTTTTCCATAACTGATAATGCAAGGTCATGGTCACTCGAGGTACAGCAGCTAGGAGGCTGACCAGTGCCTGAATGTCCTGCACTGAGCTGGTTGGGCTGGTGATGGGAGTGCAAGACAGGGGCTGATGTCCTCCTCCAGCACCCACTCCTTGTTCCCTGCTCCAGACCTCTGCCCCAGCAGGCTTTCAGCTCTGCAGCCACAAAACCAGCTCCCAGCCAGGAACATGATCACCAGGACTTGCAAACAATGCATAATACAAAGGGAGAACAAAGGCCGGGAGATAGCTCAATGGTCTAAGCTCCTGCCTGGCACATTCAAGGACCAGGGTTTGATCCTCTGTACCACATCCCATGTCAGCCCCGCCTTGGGCATGCCATGCTGACCCTAAACCAGGCATGGTGGTGCCTGCCTGTAATCCCAGAGCTGGAGAGGCTGAGACAGAAAGATCAGTAGGAGTTTGAGCTCCCTAGTGAGATCCTGTACCAAATAAATGTTATTTATTTATGTATTTTGTTTATTTATTTTTTGTATTTTTAGGGAAGGGTCTACAGGATGTAGTCTAGATCGGACTTGTAGCGATCCGCCTATTTACAGCCTCCTAAGTGCTGGGATTATAGGCGTGTGCCACCACGCCCAGTCTCAATTGTCATCTCAGCGTGCCTTGGGGGTGGGGCCGGGATGGCAGACCCAGGGATCGAACCCCCAGCCCCTGCACCTGCTTGCAGGCGTTTTAATCCACTGAGCTCTTTGGAGTCAGAGGTGAACCAATTTTTTTGGGGGGTGGGGAGAACTGGGGATTGAACTCAGGCCCTTATGCTTGCCAGGGAAGCACTTATTCTACTAAGCCATCTCCCCAGCCCCTTCACTGAGCTCTTTGGCCGGCCCTTATAAATTAATTTTTTGAAAGGTGCGGGGAAAGGGACAGATGGAAAGTTAAAAGCGCAAGCGCAAAGAGGTTAAATCCCAAGTTCAGAATTGGAACTGGAGGTGTTCTAAGCGTAAACATGGCACAAAGCGGGTTGTGACACTCACAGGTGCCGCAGGGGGTATAAACCAGCGAAGGTTACTGACGTGGGCAGGGGAGTCACAGAAGACAGAAACCCTGGCCGGCTTTCCCTGAGAAAGCGTATTTCAAGACAAATTCCTCTGATCCAATTTAATTTAATTCATTTTACTGTGCAGCTAAACAGTTGCCCGATTTTCCATTTTCCGTCTTTATATTGTTGAAATAATTTTCACTGGCAATAATTCTTTTCTGTTTAAATTCTAAAGCATAAAAATGATTCATCGCTCCAAGATTCTGGTCCGCCTTTCTCCCAATTACAACATCTGCAATTAGGAGTTTTCTTTTCTGAACATTTTTCTAATCAAATTTTGTAAATTTGGTACAGTCCACCACTCTTCTGTTAATTTTCAGTCAGGGACAATTTTTATCAAGTGCAATCTCCACTACTGAAGGCTTGAGTTCATGGGCCTTAGGACAAATTGCAGACCCTGGGAATTTGTATTTATTTCTTAGCAAATGCGTGAGAGTGCTGGGGACAGATATACGATATAGAGAGAAGCAGAGATCGCGAGAGAGGCCGAGGCAGAGACACGGCCCCCGCAGGGACAGAATTCTTGGGTGGTGACGCCCAGAAAGAAGGGCACTTCCTCCCCGCAACAACAACTACAGGTCGTCTCAGGAGCGCAGGAAGCAAATCAGTGGAAAAACCTCCGTGAGCCCGCCGGCCGAGAGCCGCCCTCTGGTGGGGTGAGCGGGCCTCCGCCTGCAGGGGGCGCGGGCCCCGGGGGTCGCCTGCCCCGCACGAGGGGCCGACCGTGATTAGGGACCGGCCCTGTATTAGTGACCGATCGTGCATTAGGAAGCGACCCGGCATTACGGACCCATCGTGAATTAGGGACGACCGTGGATTAGGGACGACGCTGCTTTAGGGACCGACCATAAAAGTGTGCTTTTGATACTCGTAGATCTTAAAATAAGTAAATAAATAAATAACTCGTAGATCTAACAGAAATTTGAGTCTCAGCAGTGAGGGATTACTGCGCGCTTTAGACGATGCGGACCGGATCAGTCAGCCTGTACCATCGAACCTCGCAGCCCCATCCTAAGCACAGAACAGGCAGAAGGAAAGGTAAACTGCGTCTGTCTTCAGGCGTGCCCGGCGCCAGGCGGCCCCTCGCCGGCTCCGCCGCTCCCCGCCACCAAGAGCGCCTCCAGCGGCCGCGGCGCCACGCTCGGCCTCGTCCACCAGAGGGCGCCCGCGCTCCTCGGAAGGGGCCGCGGAGCCCAGCAGGGAAACAGCCCTGACTCCCCCCACACACACACTCTGACTTTTAAGAGGTGGCGAGGCCGCGACAGCGAGGTCCACAACAGCCACCTTGTTTCAGTTGCATACCTTTACCTAAAGATACACCCCAAAGATTTGTTGTTTTAGATCTAAACTGTGTTACATCCTCTGTGGCAGTCCTCTAATTAACAGCAACAATAATGATGACTGTGGTGGATTCCCTAGGGCGTCCTGCCTTTAAGGGTTTTCTGGTCCTCGGCAATATTGCCTAGAGTGTTGCTGACCAGTAATTTGGAGGTCTAAATTCTTCCACTCCTTCATGAACTTGAAAAAGGCAGCTAACGGGCGGGCAGGGGAGATGGCTACCTGGCAAGCGCAAGGGCCTGAGTTCAATTCCCGGTTCTGCAAAAAAAAAAAAAAAGTTAGCTAACATTATCTTTGCAGCCGGGCCTGGTGGTACACACAAGTAATCCCAGCCCTTACTGAGGAGGCTGAGACAGGAGGATCCTTGCGAGTTCAAGACCAGCGTGGGCTAAAAAGTGAGCTCAAGGCCAGCCTGAACTGCACAGCGAGATCCTCTCTCAAAAGACAAAAACAAACAAACAACAGCAACAAAAAGAGTAGGCACAGAAGGGGCAGTTTCCAGAACTTCAGCCTGGATCCTGCCCCTCGCCCCTCCTCTCCCCGGTGGCCCTGGACACATGCCCGGAGTGCTCCTGAGGAGGAGCAGCTCTCTCATCTCTGGACTGAGTTTGTTCAGAAAGCACACAGTCCCAATGCAAGGGAGGCACACCAAGCCACGCTGGGCCCCAGAGCAGAATGGGCGGACTGTGAATTTGCCCAGGCCCAAGCTTCCTCCCCGGAGCAGCTGAGTCCTGCTCTGAGTTCTTCACAGCGAGACCTCCTGCCCCTTCCCAGGCGCCATACTTTTCAAGATTGAGTGGTGGTCATGTCGCCAGGTAGGGCCCCTGACCCCCTCACGGGGGAGGTTTGCTGACCCAGGTCATGGAAAGGCATCTCAAGATGTGTCCGTGAGAGGCACAGAAAGGAAATACATAGCAGAAGGGAGTATGGACCCTTCTGAGAGGCGCACTGTGGGCTGGGGAGGGAGGGTTCTGTGTGGTCTTCGATTGTCTCTCCTCCAGGGGATGTCTGTTCTGTTCTGACCACATATTCTCCAGCTACCCATGGTGGGCCTCCTTAAAATGCAAACCATTTGCAAGTATTTGAAGTTCCGATCCACTGATCCCTTCAGAGTACTGCTTCTTTAGAGATGGATGTCTTCAGTGCCCAGTAATCTACTAGATTTTTTTTTTTTTTTTTTTTTTTTTTTTTTTTTTTTTTTTTTTTTTTTTTTTTTTTGCGGAACTGGGGATTGAATTTAGGCCCTTGCGCTTGCCAAGGAAGCGCTTATTCCACTGAGCCATCTCCTCGGCCCTCGGGCCCAGGAATCTATACAACTGGAGGAAAAGGAGAAAGCAAGTCCACCACAGCTGAGCAGCAGCCCCAGCCCCATGCTGGCAAGCAGGCCCACAGGGACAAGTGGTACCCTCCCCAGCCTCAAGAGGGCAAGTAGACTACAGCAGGATAAGCGGCACCCTTCCTCACAGGAGGGGGCAGGCCCATGCCGAGTGAACCATGTCCCTGACACAAGGGGCAGCCGTCCACCAGATGCCAGCCACTTTCTGTTTTGCTGCCACGTGGCACAGATCAACAGAGGCGAGGACAGAATGACTGACTTGGTGCGGATGGGGACAACGGCTAGGGAAAGAAGAGAGCAGCCAGGCCCCACAGCCTAGAACCGCTCAGCTCCCTGCCTGCGACCTCCAGCCAACTGAGGCCAGAGCGCTGGTCAAGCTCATGCCTATCAACAGGATCAAGGACATACCTGGCTTGGAAGTCACCGTGGTCACGGGGACTGCGGGTGCAGGGGAGGGCATCTCCAAAGCCTGTAAACCCCAGAGCTAGGCAGATAAGGTCACAGCTGGCTGGATTTCAAGACCACCAATTTTGGAAAGAATCCACTCATTCAAAGGCAGGAATTTCTGTTCTGTGACTAAGAGGATTTTCTTTCTGTCTTGTATTATTTTTATCTTTCCTTCATTGGGCATCATAGGTTTTTCTCACTTTTTTCCTCTTTTAGTTTCTTTTCTTTTCTTCCCTTTCAACTTTTCCCCCTTCCTTATCTTCCTTTGATCTCCTGTGTTTGCTCTCTTTATCTTTTGCCTTTGTTCTGCTTTGTTCTTCCCTGCCTCTGTTCTCTGTGGGGCCCAACTCACTCCTCTTGCTCCTCTTGCCTGCCCTTGCGCTGCTTTGCGGCACCCTCCACTACCCCTGCACACCCCCCCCCCCCCCCCCCCCCCCCCCCCCCCCCCCCCCCCCCCCCCCCCCCCCCCCCCCCCCCCCCCCCCCCCGTTGCTGTGCTCTCCACAGGCCTTTGGCTTTTTCTTTCTCTTACTTCTTCCCATATGCAGTATCTGAGAACTTTAAAATACAATAAATGAATTCATTGCAATTCTCAGGTTAATTACAAAACTGATCTTTTAACTAAAGAAGTAGATCAAATGCTATGGAGTTTTTGAGAACGCTTCCCTAACCACAGACTCAGAGAAAGGAAGATCACAAGTTCAGGCTTAGCTTAGGCCCAGCATCAATTTAACAAAATCCTGCCTCAACATTTAAAAAATGGTGAAAGGGCTGAAAATATAGCTCAGTGTGAAAGTTTACATTTCTGAAGGTGTTATGGTTTGTGAATAAATGTCGTCCCCCCCCAAAAAAGAAAACCACCATGTAGTCATGGGTTGGATTCTGGAGTTTGTAATTAATTTATGATCCACTGGGATTATGGGTGTGAGTACTTTCCCCAGCCTGGGACAGAGAGCCTGAATACAATGTAAGAGATATTTCTGCAGCCACTGTTGCTGCTATTCCTCCATTTTGTTCTCTGCTCTTTGCGGCTGCCATGCAAGGTTGCTCTCTTCCGTGTGCCACTCAGCCTTGGAGCCAGCTGAGTATGGATTGAAACCTCCATTAACTGAGCTAAATAAGCCTTTCCTTCCTTCATTTTGGGTGTCGGGTATCCCTCCCAGCAACGAGAGAAGAGTAACTGAGACAATGGATATGCTTTTTCCTGGGACTTTTGGGTGTGATTTGGATATAACTCTGGTGTTTAAAGTTTTAAAAATGGTAGTTTTGTTCAGACAGCACATTTCTCCAATTGGATATCATTGCTCTTCTGAGTTTGCGTCCACAGCGCCTTCGTTACCCATCAGATGTCCCCCCAAGGCTTCCTGGTGGTCTTTGCTTGGTGCTTCTTTCTCCAGAAATGGCTCCTCTGCACGGTCCTCCAAATGTTTCTCTCTTAAAAGCAGGAGGAAGGTGACTTGCAGAGGAGGTTCAGTGCCCGAGGGCCGATGAGCCACAGTGGCAGAAACACCATCAGCAGGGCCTTGCACAGGAGACCTGTCAGCCAGGCCGGGTCAGGGCAAAGCTCTAGCGGTTACTACAGTGAAAGTTCTGATGTCACCACCATTCCTGAGATGAAAGCGAGACCCATCTTGCGGGCTGAACTCCCAGTGTCCCTGCTGGGCTCAGCTGAGCAGAGGCAGGCCAAACCAGGGACCCTGGCCACATGGGGATGTATGTGGCCACTGTTCCTGTGGCCCAGGACTTCAGGAGAAAACCCTATTCTCCGCCCCAGGGCACAATGCTCCTATAACAGCTAGCTGCTAGCTTGCTATACAAAACCTCCAGGCAGACAATTCCCAGGGTACCAGCACCTAAGCCCAGAAAGCTTGTGCGGGCAGAGCCAAAGCCCTCCCAGCAGTTAGGACTCAATAGCTCAAGCAGCCAGAAGAACGCTCTTTATGGTTCCTCCTACACATCAGAGCCCAGCGCCACCCTTCTCTCTCCTGGGAGCCTGGGAGCCTGGAAGCCTGGAAAGGAATGCAGCAGGGCTCCCAATTCAGGAAACATCGGGTCCAGAGAGTTTTCAAGTATTTTCCACCGATCCTTAGAACCTTCCTATGCACTCCATTTGGAAAGGAGTGGTTTGAGGTGACAAACCTTCAGAAGAAGACCCATCTGATAATGGCCCTGAGCATTTGCTGGGTGCTTCCTGTGTGTTCTGCTGTTTTTGTTCATGTACCTGGGACACTACATGGGAGGCATTCTTTTTTTTTTTTTTTTTTTTAATGTATTTAGTACAGGGTTTACAGGGTCTCACTGTACAGATTTCACTCTGATCCTCCTGTTTTCAGTCTCCCAAATGTTAGGATTACAGGTGTGCACCACCACACCCAGTCTGAAAAACCCACCTCAGTATACCCCAGGGGTAGGGCTGGCACAGCACACCAGGGATGGAACCCTGGTCCCTGCATCAGAACCCTGGTCTCTGTGTCTGCCTAAGCAGGCGCTTTAGACCACTGAGCTATCTGCCCGGCCCTTTATATACAAGGAGACAGAAGCAGAGAAAAGAAGAGAGGTTTGCCTGAGTCTAAGTGTGTAATGGGTTAACACACATTTTAGACTATAAATGTAAATCTTGTGCTTTCTGTTGTAAATGTATCTATCACCCACTGTACTAGGTTGCTTAATAAACAGGCCCTTAAGGGCTTTAACCTCTTGTAACCTCCGGGCCATGCAAGGCTGCCTGCAGGTACTCAGGTGCAAATTCACCAGAAACTGAAACAAAAGCCCCAGCAAACTTAGTTTGAGTAGTGCTCACAATGACTCTGAAAGCATTATTTTGTGTCAGACAATGAATTTGTTTATCAAACTCAATGTGGTTCCGAGTTTAAAACCCCTCCCTGCTTCCTGGGCAAGCTGCCTTTCCCCCTGCGTGAGAGGTGAGAGGTTGATCGAGGGGCCATGAGTTCGGTAATAAATGGCTTTCCAAATTCCAATCTGGCTGATCTGGTTCCTATTCTGAGCAATCCATAACAAGTGGGCTTCTGCCCCAGGACTCTCCGCCACCAGGTCACATGTCTGAGAGGAAGGGAATCCTGAGAGTTAGAATGAAAGTTATGGATCAAGTGGTGCCAACACACACACACACACACACACACACACACACACACACACACACACACGGACAGGAAGAAAGCATGCTGCCCAAGGAACACAGGCCATGCCATGAGGACCCTGGGGGGAGGGGTCCCCCACCTGGGGGCATTGGGCAGCACCAGAGTGTAACCAGCTTCTTTCTATGCTGTGGTCTGGGTCATACTCTGGGGGCTGCAGTTTGAAGCCAACAAAACAGCAAGGGAAAAGCAATGGGTAATGATGGTGTGGGTTCACTAGAAAGAATGAAGAAAGGCTTCTCCTGGTCACGGAGGGCTCTGAAAGGCAGAAACCATGGCCGACTAAGTCCACTGGGTTTTACAGTTTCTGGGTCGTGACAGAAGGTAGGACGTTGCTAGCTGCTGGTAGGCCTTTGATGTCCTGAAAGCAGGCCAGTTCGGGTTAGTATTCCTCTTCCTCCAGGGCGTCTGTCATTTGTTTATAGACCTGCTCTGTGGCAATTGCATTCCATTAGGACCTGACAGTCAGTGGATTTACATTAAATATTTGGGTTCTTCGTTTGTAATACATTTAAGCCCTGAATTTCATTTCTTTCAGCTTAGCTACTCCAGACCTGTGCCCCCTCTGCCTAATTTTCTTTGTCTCCTGGCTCCCAGCATGCATGCTGAGATGGCCCTGGCTTCTGCTGAGTTTCCACGGCAGAAAACCCCTTGCTCCTCCCCCTCCCGTCTCTGCCCCCATCTTTCTCTCCTTTCAGAGCCTCGGGCTTTCAGGCTGCTTCCGACGGGACGTGGGGGAAACTTGGAAGCTGTCCCCTAAGTTCCTCCATTCTTTGTGCCCTTGATGGAAGAGTTCAGTCAAAACACACTGGTGAAACACACACACACACACACACACAAAACCACACCAAAACCACAGTTGGGGGTCGGGCAGATGGCACAGTGGAATAAGCGCTTCCCTGGCAAGGGCAAGGGCCTGAGTTCAATCCCAAAGAAATTGCAAAATGTCTCCCTGTTCTTTCAAGGTGGTCACTCTTTCCTCAGAGACTCCCAGGAGCTCTTAAACCAGGTCTCAGCCTGAGACTGGGGGATCTTCCAAGAAAATTTTATTTCCTGAGAGCCCTGGGCCATGGGCTAGGGCAGCCAGGCATGCAGGGTGCCTCATGCTGTAGTAGACAGCATGTGGCCAGACAGCAGAAGGAATGCGCATGGGTGTAGCCTGAAGGTGTCCCTGTGTTCTGAGGGATCACTTAGGTCCTCTTTTCTTTGCTTTTTTTTTTCTTTCTTTTTTTGGTCTTTTTGATACAATGCAGACTGGCCTTGAGTGAGCTCTCTTTATAGTCCAGGCTGGTCTCAAACTCACAATGATCTTTCTGCCTCAGCCTCCTGAGTGCTGGGATTACAGGTATGCAGCACCATATCAGGCAGACATCTTTCTTTACTTAGTTGGCAGGACAAGATACTTTGTGAATCCACCCCTCTTGTCCCTCTGTCCACCTAACAATACCTCAAAACCCAAGAGCTTTCACTTCTTTAGGGTCAATTCTTCTGTCAGACCCAAGATGGGAGGGGTGGAATGAAAGCAGCAGAGCTGGGGCTGAGCATTGCCAGGTGTGTGTTGGGGACTGCCCTTCCCTTCCCTCCCTGGATCCCTCACTGAGCCAGGCCTCCTCCCTTTCCTTGAGTTTCTTCATTTAAAATCTATATCCGAGGGCCAGCCAAATAGCTCAGCATATTAAACCTCCTGCAAGCAGGCACAGGGGCCAAGGGTTCAATACCCAGGCCTACCATGCTGGCCCCACCCCGCAGGGCACACTGAGACAGAAATTGAAACTGGGAATGGTAGCACAAGCCTGTAATCCCAGCACTTGGGAAACTGTAAATAGGTGGATCACTATGAGTCCAATTTAGTAGTGAGACCCTGAACACCCTGTAGACTCTTCCTTAAAATCCAAAAAAATTAAATTAAAATTACAAAATAAAATCCGTATCTGCTTTCCAGCACCATCATTACAGAAAAGGTGCTGGCTGCTGGGCAGGTTATTTCTCACATGGTGAAGGCCTGTGTTAAGAAAGACTGCTCAATGCATATATATGGTAGGGGGCAGTAGTGCATGCCCGTAAATCCCAGCACTGCGGAAGCTGAAGCAGGAGGACTGCTGTGAGTTCTCTTAGTGAGCTCAAGGCCAGTCTGAACTACATGGCCAGACCCAGTCTCAAAACAAACAAATACACACACACACACACACACACACACACACACACACACACACATTTGAGGCCAGTGTATATATACTGGAAAGATCCCTGGGAAGCGTTTTCCTGCATGGGCCCAGGCTTGCCCTTCTGCACTTGGCCGGTCTCACACCCTCACACCTAAGATCTTCTGTAGTACAGAGCCGGCTGCTCGAGTTGCCAGAACTCCAAAGCTTGTCTAAAGGTTTTTACTGCGTGCAGTCTGACCTGTGTGACCAGGCCGCAGCCTTCCCTTAGAGCAAGTCCGAGAGCTGCAGCTGATCGCCGGCAGCTAGCCGACCCAGGTTTGCTCAAAAGCAAGGCCTGATGGCACACACTTGGAATCTCAGCGTTGTTGGGTGGCTGAGGTGAGAAGATCCCATGTAGAAATCCAGACCATGGCATTTGTCAATATGCTGCATCAAAAATAAAAAGTAAAACAAAAGCGCTGAGGAGGTAGCTCAGTGTGAAGGCCCACTCTGTTAAAAACCTCAGCACTACAATAAAAAAAAAAAAAAAAAAAACAAACCAGACCTGAAAGGAGGCAGTTGTGATTGGTAACTGCTTGTGTCTTCCAAACCTCACTCTGCTTCCCTGAAGGCACTTCTCTGGCTGTCGCCCTTAGCTGCCCATGTGGCACATGTGCTACTCAAGCAACCACAATAACCCTCTGGGTGGACTCAGACCTTTTGACCACTTTGGGTCTCCACTGCTGCTCAGTTTGAGATTTGCAAATAGAGCCAATTAAAAGGCCACGGGGAGACCCGATTGCCCAGCATGCACGAGGCTCTGGCTTTGATCCAGGCACCAGAAGGGAAAAAAACATTGCTAAACTAGATGTGTTGAAATTTTTGTCTGGACAGACCAAAGAGGTCACAGATGGCCCTAGGTCTAAACCATTCCATGCCCTGGAGCGGAGCCAGAAGGAGCAACTCTTGGAGCAGCGGAGTCTCCTCCATCCTCGCAGGCCCAGCCTCATCCCTGGGCATCTGCTCTCTTCTCTAAGCCCAGAATTGTTGCTGCTGCTGCAGATAATGATCATGATTTTCCCTCCATCTTTCCTCATTCAATAACTTTGGCCCCTCTAGTTTCTGTTCCTTCAAGATTACAGCTAGCTATAGTGGCACAAACCTATAATCCCAGCACTTGTGGGCTGAAGCAGGAGGATCGAAGCAAGTTCAAGGTCAGCCTGGGCTACCTGGTGAGTTCAAGGCCAGTCCAAACTGGATAGTGAGATTCTGTCTCAAAAACAAAGAAACAAACAGAAATTACAGCCTGCCAAGGTTCCTCAAGGCCCGAACAACCTCTTAGCCTTGCCCCATAGTGGGCTCTTTCAGTGACAGTCTCTGTGATCTGACTTTCTCCGTGGTCCCCCAAATTAAACACCTGTCCTAGATCCAAAAAGCCTCAGGATACCAGGCACAAACCTGGGGTGATCCAACAAAGCTAGGTTTGTTGCCCCGGGCTGCAGGAGCCACTGCCACACCCGAGGAGCCTGAACTGTGTGTCAGTAAAAGAGGTGATTATTATAGAAGGTTAGGACAGGGTGGCATAGGGTGACATCGAAGCGCCCAGCAGCTCACGAGCATGCCAGCAAAGAGAATCTGGCTGTGAGGGGTCGGGATTGTGTCAGGGATTCAAAGGGAGCCTAGGGCCTCTGCCCTGGAAGCTCCCGCATAAGAGTAGATCTACCATGCTGGGTGCAGAAACCACCCTGTAAAACCACATTCCTGGGCTTACATCAGGCATGCCTCCCTATGTCCAAGGGACCTAGATCGTCTAAGAAATTGGGGAATGTTCCATTAGCACTGATATAACTTCAAGTGGTGAAATTTTTGGTAGTCTATAATTTTTGAGAGCAAAGTTTCTCAATAAGAAGAAAAACAGTAGCCATTCAAAGAAGAGAGTCATAGCAACAAAGGCCACAGCACATCCTGGAAGAAAGAGCGCTTGCAGGTGACAGCAGGTCACACTGTACTGGTGTTACTGTGCTAGCAGAATAAGGGACCAGCCAGACTGTCACTTCCACATGAAGAAAGCACACGCTCATCTCACCAGTGCAAGACTGCAATCGAGGAGGTATTATTTTGGATCGCACCTTGGCAGGACTTGTTCTTAGGCAAGGAAGGCTAGGAAAGTCCTTGGCTCAGTGGCTAGGTGCGCAGGACTGGAACAGAGGAACGTCTGTCCACCTCCCATCCTCACAGCTTCTTCAGTGTACACAGCAAAGGAGCAGAAACCAGGGTGAAGCTCAGGTCCTTCCAGGGTACACGTGGGCCATGGGCCAGCTTTCACAGCCCCCAGCTACCCAGGACAGACCTGATTCCAAGTTCTGGGCCAGGCAGATGACAGGTCCCTGACGTGGATCATGCCAGGCTCAGGAAAGTGTGACAAGCAGGGGTCACTCCCCATTAGATGATAACACAGACGCCTCACCCCAGCCTGTGCTTTGAAGCTGCCAGGGAGGAATGCAAGGGCAATGGAGTCACAGCAAGGGGACAGAGAACTTGGTGTGCTGAGGAGCAGGGTGGTACAGTGGGTAAGCACACCTGCAGCCAGGCTAAGTGAATTTAAATCTAAGGCCAGCCCCTTACTAGGAATAGTTCTGTCCAGATCACTCAACCCCTTCGGAACCTCAGCTCATTCATTTATAAAATGGAACTAGTGGTAGCTTACTTCATATGTGTCAGGCACGGAAAGCATTTCTTCATTAAAAATGCTTCACACAGTGCCTGGCAGTTAAAATTAATAAGTGATCGTTGTCATCACAGAACTTTGATTATTTTTACCTTAAGACAGAATCTGAGGTAGGGCATGGTAGCACATACCTGTAATCCCAGCACTCAGGAGGCTGAGATAGAAGGATCATTGTAAGTTTGAAACCAGACTGGACTACAAAGTGAGCTCAAGGCCAGCCTGAACTGCATAGTGAGACCCTATCTGAAAAGAAAATAAAAAGAAGACAGAATCTTCCCAGGATGCCCTAGAATTTAAGATCCTCTGCCTCCCAAGTAACTGTGATTATAGGCACACACTACCTCATTCATCTTGCCTTTGAATTTCAATAAAAGATAATGACAACACATGGCCCTGTAGAGATATTCATGGTGGACTCCCACACCCTGGGTCACAGAAGTAGGAGATGTAGTTTTGGGGTGCTGGGAATGCTGGTGCTGCCCACAGGGAGGTGTGCTAGAACAGAGATGCTCTGGAACCAAGTCAGGAAAACTAAATCAAAATCAGACTTCTTCCCTCCCTCCCTCCCTC
>PVKA01015464.1:0-49997 GCA_004027165.1 Ctenomys sociabilis | reverse complement strand
TTTCTGCCTTGCATCTTGTTTCTTCCTTCCATTGTGTCCTCCTGAGTTATTTGTTAGGATTCTAAGTGACTTCTAGAAGATTTTCACAGCAGTTACTTCCATAAAGTGCAAGATGGCTATCCTGAAATTCTGAGCTATCCTTATTGATAGGACACAGAATGTAGGAATAAAGAAATTGGCACTGACATTAATCAATGGTATGAATTGGTGTTTCTGCAACCAAATTTTCTTATCCATAAAATGAAAATGTTCATGCAGGTGATCCCTAACTCTTGCACAACCAGTGGATTATGTGCTCACCCCTCCAAGCCATGAGTTCTGTGAGATGTGTGTAGAGAATCTGCTCATTGTTATCTGTTTTTGGCCATGGTCACCATGAAGGGCAAACCCAAGCCTGGTAATATGCTTCTTCTTAACAAGTCATGTTTGACTTCTGTAATCAGTCTCTCCATGGATGATTTCACTTATTGCATGGGTTCTTTTAGGATGATCCAGAGTATTATACTGACAATTACTACTGTTTCTCCAAATAGTTTTCATATTCAAACTCTTTTGCTTTATTTTCATTTTAGATTAAAACATCAGTTATTTGGGCAACTCCAAATGTTTCCTTCTCAATCCCATTATGGGTAATAATATTGGCAATACTTCTTGGATTGTTGGTTCTGGCCTTATTGACCTTAGCTTTGTGGAAGGTAAGTTGTATTACTTTGTTTTTCATTTTACACTTCAGTGACCCCTGAGGGGATTTAGTAGCTTATTATTGGGGATGTTAAAAGATAATAATAAAGACATAGTTTGGAGGTATTAAAAGGTCTGAAAAACATAGACCAAAATGTATCTTGTTTGCTCTGTTACACTTAATATGCGCATGTAGCTGATGTTAAAATTGCAAGCAATGTTTAATAGTATTTTAATATTGAGATTCCTTATAAAGAATAGGATTAGGCTTTGTTGACTAGGACCTGTAATCTAAGTTGTTTGGAGTAATAATTTAATTTAAACATTTCTCTTTCTTCTTTAACTAGACAAGGTTTTAAGCTTTCCTATCATCCTATCATGAATCATTTGAGATTTGCTTTATAAGTACTGCACTGAAGCAATTAACTTAGGTCAATCATATATTTTATTCTGACTACTAATGAGATCAAATAGATCATGCATGCTATAAAATGGTTAGAGTTGGATTTTAATCTTTCCTATTAGTCTGTCCTTTTAGTTTTTCATTCAACTCAATTTCTTCATATATGCTAGCCTTTTTATTTTTTTTTAAGTTGGAGACAAGTACTTACTCAGTTGTTAAATTTCCCGAGCACCTTCAACTTGTAATCCTCCTTCTTGAGCCTCTCAGAGTGCTGGAATCACAAGCACCACCATACTCCAACTAGTCTGTTTATTAGGAAGCATTACCTTAGTCTTTGATTTATTCTACCAAAGTTTATTCTGAAAGAACACAATAAAAACTATTATCTAGCTTAAGAAACCACACAACTGCCAGGCTGCACAGGGCCTTCCATTCCGGATGCCAATGTTATAATTACATGACTCTAAAAGGAATTGATCTGGTCATATATTATTTAACTATTATTGGCATGTTCCATAAAATCACAGCATATTTTTATTTTGAAACAATATACAGGATACTTAGTAGACCTAAAAACTGAGAAAACCTTGGTTTTACGGTAAACACTAGTTTCCTAATTATTATCTGCTTTTTTCTGCTACTATGAGCCCATATAATTGGTACACAATTGGCAATGGCTCCTGTATTGTTCTTTGCATACAGTAACTAGGTCTCCAGTGAGCATAAGTTACAATCATATATTCCAATTGACCAGTCATATGTTCTAATATTCTACTAGCCTTAGAGAAGAGCGCATATTGGGTTACCAGCAGGAAAAACAACAACAGGGTTCTAGGAAAAGACACATCCTCCTTGGCAGAATTTAAAAGGGAGGAAATCCTGGAAACATTTCTTCCCACAGTGGTGGTTAATCTGTGGAAGGTCCCTTGAATTTTTATGCCTACCTAGCCCTGTCACTGAGATAAAGGACAGGTCCAGCCTTCCTCTCTATACTTTATGTCCCACCAAGTACAGAGCAGTAAGCAATGATCTCCTCGCTTCCTACATAGGTCACCTAGAGTCTACAGCAGGAGACTGGTGACCAGTTAGTACTACTTAGAAAACTTGCAATGATCAAAGAGGGAACCCTGGGACACACTGCTGGAATCCCAGGGAAATAGCCAAGATCTGTGAGTGGTCAATATAAAAGGGACACTCAAATATCCTGGTGTAGTGACATGTACCTATAACCCCAGTACACTAAGGAGCTTGCAAGTTTGACTTCAGCCCAGGCTACTTAGTAAGATCCTACCTTAAAATAAAAGAGAGTGAGGGTGGCTAGAGATGTAGCTCAGTGTGAAGGCCCTGTGTTCAATCCCCAGTACCACACAAACAAACAAACAAACAATCTGGAGACATTTTACTACTGCAATATCATGGCCACTAATAGACATATTACTTGCATCTCCTAATTTGGAGAATTGAACAGATTACAGTCACAGAGTTCCAAGTTCCTCAGAAAATATATAAAGTGAGCATTCTTTGAGTAAGAGGTTTAAATATGTCATATAATCTGTTTCTCTTTTTTGCAGTGTGGATTCTTTGACAGAGCCAGACCTCCTCAAGATGACATGGCTGACAGAGAACAGCTGACCAGTGACAAGATTCCAGAGTCATGACAAGGAGAACAAAGACCCTGTTCAAAGAAAACAAAGAATAAAGGGGCAAAATAATAACTTCTCAGTGTCTGACAGTGACCAAGAAAATGGAACAGCCCTAAGATTATCACCCCACCTATGCTTCCTTTTGGGGAAGGAAGTGTCCAGGGAGCCCAGAGGACCCTCTTGGAAATGGAAACAGCAACAGTAGAAGTGATCTGCAGTCTTGAAAGATCACTTTTGCTTTCATCATTCCGAATTGGGTGGACATACTGAAATGGGCATGGAAATGTTGGTTGCTGTACAAGTAGATCCAGCTAAAGTTGCAAAGATGAGATATCTAAATTACTATGGAATTTAGGAGGTAAATTAAGACTGAACTGTCCAACACTACTGTATCCAACAGAACATTCAACACCTCTGTACGGAAAAGAAATACTGTGATGGCTCAGGGAGACAGGCGATATGATGTTGGTACTGTAAAAGTACTCTTGATGTGACAAAATAACTTTGTAAGTAAGGATAAAATTTTATTTATTTATTTTCCATTCTCTGGGTTGATATTTTCTTTATCTAGAGGATTTGGAAATTAAGATTTGCTTAGCTAGTATTCCAAATCACTTCATTTCTTCCAATGATAACCACTTTGTTCAGGTAACACATTTTATAGAGCTTTTGTAAAATTTAGACAATATTAAGGAAAAGCAAATTGATATTAGGAATCCGTTTGCTTAATGCCTTGCCTCTTTCTACCTGGAATTAGTCTTATTCACACCATCCAGGCACTCACATCTGCTCAATTTAGCCTTATAAGATGTTACATTTATATTTTCTTTTATATATATATATATATATAAATATTTTCACTGATTTAGTTAAAATATGAATTTCAAGGTACTTAGCATTCTGTGTGGTATTTAAAGGTAATAGCAAAATGTCTAGAGTCCATTAATGAAAAGTTTAAAACTATAGGTAAATATTATTTTAATATCTATGACAAGCAACACCAATACTTTGCTTGGAATTAAATACCTATTTTCCCTGCTACACCTCATACTTGGATGCACAGAGAAAACATATGGAACATAAATAAAATGGAAACATACAGTTCTACAGATGTGAGACAAACCTATACAAATGAGTCCTATGGATTTTTATTTAAAATTGCATTTTCCAACTTTATTGCTGATTTTTATTGCTAATCTTTACAGTACACAACTTTGGAGAATAATCTATTTAAGCTATTTTTCCATCATTTAAATTTAACCATCATTAGACTGTGTCATGTAAAACCCTTGTAAATAATCCATAATCATGTGTAATGTTATTATTTTGAAAAACAACTGAGCAGCCAAATCCATAGGTAATCTGCACAATTCTGTATCCTTTTTCTAACAATGAAAACTTGCTATGAAGAAATGCTAAACAAATTTTTATGTGCAATATTTTATAGAACTATGTATCTAAGGCATGTTTACACTGGCATTAGTTATTTTTAAATGAATATCTTGAATACCAAGTATGATAAAACAAGCTGACCATTATCCTTAAGTTTATGAAGCAGTTGCAAAAGTCTGTGTCCCAGTTTCAATGATCACACTTTATTCAAAAGATAAACCAAACTCACAGACACTAAATTTTATGTGCCTTAGCCTGGAGAGGAGCCATTTGGCTTCAGCCGTGGAACGTCGCAGGAAAGCGAGCCAAAGGCACATGGAAGATCACACGTTTGCAGTTTGTCTTCTTCCTGCTTGTGAATTAACTGCTGCCATGGCAGCTGTCTGGTGCCTGTCAGGAGCTGAATTCTCAATCCCACTCTGCAGGTCTGATGATGATAAGCATAGTCCTTGCCTGAAAGAATTCAAGGGTCACACAGCAGGTCCTGGGGAGTCCTTTCTTCATCCTCTAGCTAGACACAATTTTACAGAGAGATGAAGTTCTATGTTATATTATTTGAGAAATGCCAGATAACCGTGTCTTCTGTAGACCATGTCCGAGTTGTTTTCTTGGGGCTTGTGACCAAGAATGATTAGCTCCTTGAGGTCTTCGATCACAAAAGATCCCAGAGACAATACACCCTTTGCCTCTAAGATAGTATTTGTGAAGCAACTGAGAAGTCTCAGAGCTAATCATGGAGATATGAGGCAAAAGATGCTACAGATACCTGGAGGAAACTAGAGATGCCAGAGAAGCTCTGGGACCCAGAGCATGGGGCATTCAAAAGCAAAACATGACTTCCCCATCTCAATCAAGAGAGGTCCCTTGCTTAAAGGCACTGCTACCTACAGGGACAGGCAGGCATCCTTAGAACATGGAACCAAATGGAATGAGGTGAAAACTGAGGTCCAGTGAGCCTCCAGCGAAGAGTCTGCCCCACCCCCTCCACACAAAGCAAATAGACGTTGCACTGAGGGCACAATGCAAACAGCATTGGCCATTTCTTTTCTAAGTCATAATGTGCTGAGCTCCTCATTGCGCCTATCTATATTTCTCTTCAAGTAATTTCCTTTGCCAATTCTTACAGCTGATTTTTAGGACACAGGAAAATGGGTAATTCATTTTATAAACTTGGACATTTTTATACAGTAAATGAGTAACGTGTTAGTTACCATTGAAACTCTACTTTTAAAACTTAACTCTTGTTTTATTTAAATATATGTGTAAATACCTGTGAAGATATTCATGTCACCATTTACCTTGTCACTAATAAAATTAAAAGTTAAAGGCAGAATGGCACTTCTATGATTTATTTTAATGTGTAACATAAAGCTTTTGCCTCATGGCCAGGCATCAAAGATGCCACCTTCACACTTTGGTTTTTATTATGAAAACATTTAGCCCTGGAAAATATTTGAGTGTGCAAAATTAGGATACTTCTCAGAAGTGGTGAAAATGTTCTGCACTTACATTGTGGTATGACAGTCACACCACTCTTTCAGAATACTGAAAACTATTGAATTGTATAGCTTGCACAGGAAAGTTTATGGCATGTGAATCACATCTGAACAAAGAGGTTATGGGTTGCTTCTAATACTAACCTTTTACAACTTATTGTCAAATTTGTGTTTTAACTTTGTCCATGCACACATCTTTGCTCCTTTATGAACCCTTCTTTTCTACATTTACCCAATGTCCAGACTCCTTCTGTCTCACAAGAACATTTTGTAAACTTCTACACTTCTGCATCTCTTTATATGACAATCTTGCATCTTTAATGAGATCAGGAAACATATCTTCTCAGCTGTGTATCTCATGCCTAATAACCATACTTGGTATATAGTTAAGGCCAACATCCCACTCAAATTCTAGAATGAAATAAATTAACACATACATATGTGCATAGCAATGATCCTCATTAACATGTACTTTTATAATCCACTTGCATTACTAAGCACCAGAGTATGTACAAATATGTGTATCTGCTATTTATAATTCTCACATTATTATAGCTCACATCCTTAGTCAAAATATCCAAAAATCTAAAATGCTCCAAATTGCAAAACATTTTGAGCACCAACACCATGTGACAAGTAGAAAATTTCACACTTGAATTTGTGAAGAATCAGTCAAAACACAGACACACTAAATATTGCATAAAATATTGCATTAAAGGCTCTGTGCGAAAAGTGTATATGGAGCAAGAGAGTGAAATTCTTGTTTATACCTGGGGTCCCTCCCTAAGATAACTCAACTTGTACAAATACTTTGAACTTCAAATTAATCCAAAATCCAAAGCACATTGGTCTCACCATTTGACATCAGGTATTACTTATTGCTCAGTCACCTCTCTCTTGTTCAGAATAACTGTGCCCCGCTTCTTTAAAGAATGCTGTTATGCTGAATACTTTCTGGTGTGTGGCTTCCTTTTGTTTACTTCTGTAAGGGAACTTTGCAAGCATAAGGCCTCCTATTCAAAATACATGAAGATGATTGTTCTTAATACTAATGTGTTGCTCTTTTTTTTTTTGTCTTTTTGAGACAGGGTCTCACTGCAGTTCAGGCTGGCCTTAAGCTCACTTTGTAGCTCAGGCTGGTCTTGAACTCACAACAATCCTCCTGCCTCAGCCTCCCAAGTGCTGGGATTACAGGCATGCGCCACCATGCCCAGCTTTAATGTGTTGTTCTTGAAAGCATTAAATCTGTTCACATCAACCTAAATGTGTTCTTTCCATCACAGTTTTGGCAGCATTATTTAAGTAGTTTGGTAATTGTTTTCAAGTGTTTCTTTTAACTTATATTTCATTAGAATTCAGGAAATTCAATGTACAAATTTCATTTTGAGTTTTAATATTTTTCAGCCACTCAGTACAGACCATCCTTGGTCCTATCTTATAAGATATTTATATACTTGCCACTTCCTTATCTGGCTTTTATGAAACTGTGAAAAAGAAGCTACATTTGAGTCCTTCTCTTTATACTTTATGCCATTTCTTTACTTCAAAACCAAGATCTAGAGGTGGTCTATAAGTGTCTGAGTATCCGTAAGGGAAATAGGCAAAATCAAATCTAAGATTCAGAGAAATTAGTGCTGAATGTCAGAGTTGAGGTAACCAACCCAAAACAAGCCAGACTACTTAGGCCAAGCTTGCCTAGAGTACAAAGAGTTATCATCCTGTTAGTTAACTAACAGGTTAGACCTGTTAGTTAAAGTCTGAATTCCATGTGGTGCAGAAGAAGAGAAATTCTTACTAGTCTTCCATAGAAATAAATGCTTTAAGTCCCCTCAAGCTACACTATCTTAATTTACTGATAAGAGACATACGGTATAATAATGTCTGTAAGTATAATATCATGTACGCACCTTCTATAATACCAAAACAATATGAAAACAGTTTGCAATGTATTAATTTATCAATACCTTATTCTGTACCTTATTCTGTAGATCCTTTGTCTCTGTCACCCATGTGTATAAGTCATGGCCAATGCTTGACCAGTTTGCTCTCTGTGAGAGCCTGAGAGAAAGTTTTCTCTCCACGTGACTCTCCCTAGGCACACTATAGAACTTCGATCTCTTTCCTCTGTGGCTCCATAATAAGAAACATAAAGTACATGCATTGGTATATAAGTTTTACTCTATCTAGGTCTTAACCATCCAGCAGAAAAGTATAAAAATGAAGTACACACCCAGAGCCATAATAATAAGTTGAGCTATAAATGGCTACGGTCCACAACTTCTTCAGATAACTCACTATTGTTGTGGAATGCTGGACTGTGTTGGATTGTGTTGTCGAGTTCAAGCACCTAAGTTATTTGAATGACAATGGAGTGCCCATGTTTGACAGGTGTAGACAAAGGAAGGGGTATAGAAAGGAAGAATCATGATGTCTGTGTATGGACAGTACAGTTGGGATAGATAACGCTGTGCTTCTACATAATTCTATGAGAGGCAAGATTTGCACTAATGGTGGTTGGACAGGATATTATGTCAGCTTCCAGTACTATATATAACCACTAGGAAAATAACAAGGTAGAAAGTATTAATTATTGAATCTTTGATGTAATTCAGGTATAAAAAATAAGATACGCAAACAGCTACACTCTCTTAATTTACTGATAAGAGACATACGGTATAATAATGTCTGTAAGTATAATATCATGTATGCACCTTCTATGATACCAAAACAATATGAAAACAGTTTGCAATGTATTAATTTATCAAATCCATCTTGTCAAGGTATCTTAAAACTGTCTCATTGATATTTGTACTTCAATAGAACAAAAATTTAAAAAATAAATAAATAAAATAAAAAAGGTGTCTCAAAAAAATATCATCCCTAATTGACTTTATGGTTTGTAAAGCTTGGTTCTTTAAAATTTTAATTATTTTTCCCTCTTCAATATCATCCACTACTGGAGGAAGACATATACAACCTAGCTTCATGACATGAAAATTGTAAAAATAAAATTAGAAATAATTTAAAAATAAAGCATGTCTCCTGTCAAAAAAAAAAAAAAGAAAAGAAAAAGAAAAAAATGCTTTATAGTTATACATACAGGTTGGCAGCTTAGCTTTCTCAACAAATACTGCCAATATTTTTGCCACTTACAACCACTTACATGTAAACACTTACCTGTATCAATATTTACTTCCTCAACATTGAGGTTCAGGGTGCTAGATGAGCAAAATGAAACAAGGCCCTCTACTACCCTTGCACATTAGCATCAGGAAGGAGCATTCTGGTGCCACTGGAAAGAGCTAAAGCATGAGGACATTGCTTTGATATTCATGAATGCTAAGACAGTGGCTTCCTAGGTCTAATGTTCTTGTCACAAATGTAGCAAGTTTTCCTTCGCAAAATTCTGATTCATTAAAATGTTGATTTCTTTAGAATGTGAAGTCTAAGGCACTGAAACTTTAGCCTCACTTTGAAGCTGAGTAAAATCATGATTCCCTTGGTGATATGAAATCAGTAGCAAATTCCCCTCTCCTCTCTCTTCTCTCTCACTACACTGATTATATTTTATTTCTGAAGGTAAAGAAATAAGAATAGGAGTTACCCTCTATTCATATGTTTTCCCTTACTGTACCAAAATATTTGAGGAAAACAAGTTAAAGGACAAAACGTTTTATTCACAGTTTCTTTCAGAAGTTTCATTCCTTGATCACCTGGCTCCCTTGCCGTTGAGACAATGGTGAGCACATCGTGCTAGGGAGCATGGGGAAGCAGAGCGGCTCTCTCCAGGCAGCCAGGAAGCACAGAGAAGGAAGAAGGGGCTGGAGCACAACAATCCCTTCAAGGACATGCCCTCAGTGACATGCTCCCTCCAACTGGGCTGCATGGCCTTCAGTTTCTACCATCTCTACTGTATGGGATCTATCCAAACCATGACACCACTCCATGTGCTATATGAAGACTGTGGAGACACCTGAAATTGTTTAACCCAGAGGAGGGAATACCTTTTTTTTTTCACATGTTCTACTTTATTTTAAATATGCACATGGATGTCTAGAACTTAACTGATAGTATAGTTTCTTTTTTCCCATAATTTTATTGAAGAACACATAGCATTGAGACAGTTCCAAATCAGATTAGTAGAACAGATTCAATAATTAATGCATTGCATATTGTTTTCTTAGTGGTCATTTGTTGGACAAGGTACAGACATGATATTCTATTTACAAACACTATTACAGCAGATGCTTCCATTCATTGAATTGAGATAATGTAGCTGTATACCTATCTTTCTTTTAAAGCTGAATTATAGTACAGTTTCAATAATTAATACTTTTTACATTGTTATCTTCCTAGTCATTATCCATAGTACAAGAAGCAGACAGGATATACTGTCCAAACACTATTAGTGCAAATCTTTCTACTCACTGAATTAAATGAGAGTAGCTGTGTATCTATTTTGACTATTCTGTATATACAAATACAGAATGGTCGTTCCTTTGTATCTTTTTTTTTATTTAGTCCTGTCAGAGATGGGTATTCTATTGTCATTCAATTATTATAGGGAAATAATACAAGCATTCAAAAATCTGTTATGAGAAAGAGGAAGTAAAGTAGAATGGAATGGAGGATGAAATAATGTAAGAAATAATGATAATAATAAAGACAAAATTGCATTACACATACTGTCTGCCATACTATGCTCAGTGCTTTACATATATTTTGCATTTAATCCTCACCATAACCACATGAAGAAGGCAATGTACAAGAAAACAGATTATTCTGACCTTTCTCAGAAGGTAAGGCAGACTATTCAAGACCATAATATTAAGTTTAGGGTTTTGTGGTAGGGTAGAGAGAATGATATCAACTTCAAATAAAGAAAGAAAAGGTACAAATTTATAGCCAAGGAATAGGATGGAGGACAGTAGGATGGAAAGGCACTCAGAAGGAACCTCAGGAGTAATGAAGGATTCTGTCCAAGAGCCAGCCAAGATGATTAACTATCACCAAGGCAATGGTGGAAGACGAATTTGGTCAGATATGGAGATTTGAGGATGGGGGAGGAATCTTTTTAAAGGGACTTAAAAAGATTCTTCTGAAAACTGGACTCTGCAGTGATAGAAATTAAAGCCCAAGTTTAGCTCAGAGGAGCCTGACTAAAGTCTAATCCAGGAGAAAAGGACTTTCTTTTTTTAATGATTTTTCTTGAGAAACAAGTAGCAATGAGACAGCTTCAAAACCAATTAGTAGGACATTTTCAGTAATTGATATGTTGCAGATAATATGCATAATTTCTGTTTTCTTGCATACACTTGAGTGACCTATGAATAAATATGTGGTTTATTTTAGAAACTGTCCTATGTGTGCCTGCAAAGGCTATATATTCAGATATTGTTGGGTAGAACACTGTATATGTCCACTAAGTCCATTTGTTCAAAGGACTGGTTCAGTTCTGCTACCTCTTTGCTAATGTTTTGTCTGCTTGACCTATCTTTTTGTAATAAATGGGTGTTAAAATCTCCTATGAAGATTTTGGTATTGAATATTAGATTTTTCATGTTGATTAAGATTTGTCTTGTATAGTTGGGTGTTAGCATGCTTGGTGCATACATATTTATGACTGTTATCTCTTCTTATTGTACATTTCTCTCACCAGTATATAGAGTCCTTCTTTATTTCATTTAATCATTGTTGACTTAAAGTTCAGATTGTCTTTGAACAGGATTTCCACTCCTCCGTTTTTTCTGATGTTCTGATGAATGTAGTATTGTCTTCCACTCTTTGACTTTGAGCTTGTGAGTTTCTTTATGAGCTAAGTGTGTTTCTGTGTGTGTGTGTGTGTGTGTGTGTGTGTGTGTATGTATCAACATGTGCAAGATAATGCAATGATGAACAACGTAAGAGGAATAACCATCAATGAGAATGGAGTCAATATAAACAATATAAAAAGAATATGCACAGAGGTAATAGTGGAAAACTTCCAAAATACAGTAAATCTATCTGGCATTCAGGTAATATAAGCACAGAGAAATCCAAATAGCATCAATCCAATTAAACTCACAACAGGACACATAATAATCAAGATCACATAAATTCAGTACAACAACAGTATACTAAAAGCCACTACAGAAAAGAAATAGATCACATTTAAAGGAAAACCCATCAGAATAATGGCAGATTTCTCTTCATAAGCCATCAACTCAAAAAGAACATGGAGCAAAGAACTTCAAGTCTCTCAAGAAAAAATATTCCAACCTAGAGTGATACATTCTCTTTGAAGTTTAATGGAGTGAAATACTTCCATGACAAAGAACAACCAAAGAAATTCATGATGACAAAAACAATGCTACAAAGGCTACTAAAAGGTATTCTACAGAGCTATCAAAATGATCAGAACTCCATGAATGAGAATGATAAGAACCCACCAAATACAGAAAACAGCTAAACAAAGGAGACAAATAGATAACCAATGGCAGGTAAATAATGTATCAAATATAAGTCATTACATCTTAATTATAAACATCATTGTAAATGGACTTAATTCACCAATTAAAAGAAAGAGACTGGCAGGGTGAATTAGGAAGCAAAATCCAACAATATGCTGTATATAAGAAACATACTTGGGGCTGGTCAAATAGCTAGCGGATTAAAGTGCCTGCAAGAGGGGCAGGAGTCAGGGGTTCAATCCCAGGGACTGCCAGGCCTGGCCTGCCCTGCCCCTGGGGCACCCTGACAGAACAGTTGAGACAGGAGGTGGTGGTGCATGCCTATAAGCTCAGCTCTTGGGAGACTATAAACAGATGGATCACTGCGAGTCTGATCCAGTAGTGAGACCCGGAACAGCCTGAAGTCCCTTCCCTAAAATACATACGTAGACACAGACATACACATACACACACATTGTCCTGCATCCTAGTTGTTTTTAAGTGATCTTTTCTTACCTTTTCAGTAGCTGCAGCCATGTCTTCGAGGTCTGAAAGTCTCTCTTCACTTTCATTCAAATAGTTTTGCCAGTTTCTGATTGAGTTTTTAACTTCCTGTACATCTCTTTGAGTCCACTTCATGCATTCTATTTCTTTCATATATTGCTCACTCAAAGATTCCATATTTTTTATATTCTCCTCTATTTTTATTAGTGTCTTCCTTAGAAATAGTAATTTATTCATTATAGTTATCATATTTTTACTTCAGACATTATTTCTTATCTGCATTCATCTATACCTTCCTGCGGTTCTTTCTTTACTTAAATTACTTTTACTTCAGAGATTTCAGGTGTTTGGCTTCTAATTTCTTCTATGCTATTATCTCCTGCATTTGTTCTGGTTGGCTTGCAGTCTGAGATTACATTTCGCTCCTCTCTGTCATTTTGTACCACACTGATCTCTGACCTTTGGTGTACAGTTTTGGTGTAGTTATTACCTAACCACCCACTGATAGTATTATCCAAATGAGAGTATATGATTAAAACAGCTACAGTTTTCTACTTACAGTACTATAACTAACAACCCTAATGATGGGTAGTAAAGTTTAGCAATTGGCAAACTTTTGTAACAAATGAATTTGTATTTTAAACCATAGGAACAAACATTATGACTGTATAGCTAAGCTGATATTAAATTATGAATTTTTATTTAACTTATCCTCCCTAAATTCTGTCTGATCACCTCCCTTTAATGTACCTGGAGTCTTTCAGATGGGTCAAGTTCACCCTGGTTACCTATTGCCCCCTCTCTCAATCAAGAGAGAGAGGGGATGCTCTCCCTCTCCTGGGTCTAGCAATGTGTTTCAGATTCCTGAGTCCAGATCTGCCAAGTTCAAACTTGTCCAGTTTGGGTCTGCTGGCTGTGCTTGGCTTCTTCCTGCTGTAGCCAGTAGATGTGAGCCTGCTCTGCCTCACTGGCAAGATGTTCTACTCCTGGATTAACTGGCTGGATCTTGCCTGTAACCTCTCTGTAGGGAGTTCTGCCTCAAGGTCCCCCATGCCAGGCCTATCCACTGGGGCAAGCATGTTTTTTTCTTAAAGTCTAACCTTTAGACCCCTCTGTTAAGACTTCTGTTTCTCTCACATCGTTGTCCTCACAAGGTACAACCAAGGGGCAGGAGCTAAATCACTTCTACCAAGTTTCATCACTGGACTTGCAATTCAGGATTTTCTCCTTTTTAGTTCACATCAGAAAGAGGGGAAAAAAATGTCTGTTTTATTTATTTCACTCAAGACAAAAAGTATGAGGAGGGAGAAGGAGTGAAGGTTTACATCTGGTGAGAGTTAAGTTCTGTGGCTGGAGAAGCAGCTGAAAGGAGAATAATGTGGTGTCTTCGCTCTCACAGTCATTTTGTATTAGCTTAAAAATGTGTTTTCTAATGTAGGATTTTTTTTGGAAGAGGAAAAATATAGTGTGTTTTCACAGAGGGAATTGAGCAGTTAGTTTATGATGTTAAACCACATTTTTCCTTTAAAGTATTGAGGAAGGTATTGTCAAATAAAATTGTGAGGTCTTTGGAAAACTCTGTTTTGCATAACAACTGATTATTGGGTGTGAGTAGAGATTTTGATGAGTTTTTTTGGAGTATTTCTATTAAATGACTTGAGAATGTAAATTATCACATATCCAAATTCCTGTTTGATACCTGCTCTGATAATCTAGGCTTTAAGCCATATGAGATGGCGGGCAATGGTCTCTAGTGCTACAATGCACAATATCCTGGCTTTCCACACTCTTAGTGAAACCATCTGGAAACTAATGGTCCTTTTTCAAGCTCTCTTGTCTGGCTTCTTGTGCTATGTGATTGTGAAAATGAACAATTCTAGGAGAGCAAATAATTTTGAAGTACAGAAGTTTCCATCTATGTATAAAAGTACACTTTACCTATGCTACAACATGACCCACATACCATGCAAATCACAGCCCTAAATTGCTTAAAGGAGAGCAGAAATTTTAAGATGTTTTCAGGCTTTCTTTAAATTTGATGAGAGAGTGCTTTTATTTACAATAAGTGAGTTTCTGAGAAGTAGTTTATATGTGAGTTGATAAGTTCAAAGACAGTGATGCCTGTGGCATTTCCTCTAAAAGAAGAGTGAGTCAGCTCTTTGAATCCGGAAAGCTGGTCATCAACTCCTCCTCCTTGCTGGGAAATACTGCTTCACGGTGTTCCTCAGATTGGCTCCAGAACCCCTGATGATACCAAAATCGATGCGTGCTCAAGCTCCTTATGCAGAGCAGCACAGTTTTTGTACATGGCCTATGTATATCCTCCCTTATATTTTTAATCACTTCTGAATTACTTATAGTTCTTAATACAATGAAAAAAGGCTCACATGGTTGTTATACGGCATATTTTGGGGTATTGTGAGATTAAAAATATTTGAGTCTAAAAAAATGATGCAACGTTTTCTCAAATATTTTTGATATAAGATTGACGTAATCTACCTTTTCAGATCCTACAGATAATGAGGGCCAACTGCACTGTGTTGGAATTGATCTGTACTTTTTAAAGATTTATCTATAATTCCATGTATTTCTTTTGCAACTTAATCTGTGCCACTATTTGCAGTTACCATTTCTGTTCCCCATCCTGCCTTGGAACAGCCTGGTCTAGGCTAATGGTGACCTTAGGTCAAAGTTAGCAACCATCTGCTGCTCTGCACCCTCCATGGGTAAATGTGTTCAGCCCCGCTGGCCTTTCTGTCCTCTTGGAAGTATACACTGAGCCTTGAACCACAGAGGGGTTAACTTTCTGACTAGGAGTCAATAGCAAAATCAGAGGCTGTGAGATTAACTGTACGTGCCTATGATCTAATATTGAATTTTTGTGTTTGTTCATATTTCTCTGGGCTGCAAATGGCATGTTTGGGTTGACAAATATGATAAATTTTAACTTTTTATAATAGATATGGATTTACTATACTAATGAAAGATAAATAATAGTTTATATATATTTTATTCATTCATTTCATCTTTTTCTTTATTTTTTCAATATTGTCAGGTCATCTAGTTGGTCTCCAAGCTTTTAAATTATTGCATCTCAGAAAAGAAAAACAAAGGGAAAAAAAACTTCACTGATCAATTTCTTGTTACTAGGAATTACCTGTCTTCTCTTCTTCCCTCATCTGCCTCCTGCCTTCTAGTCACTGTTCTTCTTTTGTTGTGTCTACTTTTCTATGGTCCATTTCTAAACATGAGGCTCAGGAGTACAGTGTCTCTCCTTTGCCGCCTTTCTTTCCCCTTTAATCCTTGAAGTCATATACCATCTCTCTAACATAGCCAATTCTCTTCCTTCAGTACACCCAGAAGCTAATTGGTGTATTTTATTTCTAAATTGTTCACCAAAATTTCAATATTTATTTCTATTTTGTCAATCATTTTTTTCTCCTTCTTATTTTTCTTTCCTACTCCTTCTCCTTCTCCTCCTCCTCCTTGTCCTCTTCTTCCTCCTTCTCCTCCTTTTTCTTCTTCTCCTTCTCCTTCTCCTTCACCTTCTCCTTCTATTTCTCTTTTGTAAATAGCATGGACCTGGACTTTTCCATGTTGTAGGAATATACCTTCTTTTTTCAGAATCATGCCAACTCCCCCAGTAGCTCACCCACCTTACAATGGCAACTTCTAGCCTCTTTCCATTTTCATGTGGGTTTGTTCCTTCTAATATCCTTCCATCATAAATATATGCCTTTTGCCACTGTTATTTTCACCAGTGTTATCACTTCTGCACCAGATGATTGTGACAAGGTTAATAATGTCCACAAATGCCTAAAAACTTGGACCAACAATCAAAGCTGTTATCTGCTGGTGCAGAACTGAGTTCATGTGTTATTTGAATCCTATATGTGATGCTTCAGAGATGCATACATGTATACAAATTTTGGACTCTTTGAAAATTTGAGAGATCCACATCAGGAATTGAGTTCTTCTGCATTTTCTAGCACTGGTCCTTAATGGAAGGACATCCTTGGGTGTTTTGATCAACCACAATCACCACTCAGCACACTTTTTTCATTATATACTGGCCATTGTAAGTTCTTGAATTGCTGATGGCAGCTCTTGAAGAGAAAGGCTAGCTTCTAAAATGAAGCTTCATGAAAGAGGCTTCTATACAATCATAGGGGAAACTTCACTCCTTGATGCTACATAATTCAATATAAGATATGCTTCATTAATAACTTTTTTAAAAAAGCAAGCTGGTTAGTTTTTATGAAATAAATTACTAAAATATGGAGAAACCACAAGACAACCACATAAAACCATTCAGCAATGACAAAGCATTAGAGCAATCATTACACTTTCAAAAAGACTTCCTGGTAACAATTAAAACTTTTGTTAGGTGTAGCAGCATTCATCTGTAGTCCTAGCAGCTTGGCAGGGTCCTCTGAGCTAACAAATCCAAGATCAATACAGGCAATATAGGAAGACACCATCTACAAAAAACGAAGGAAGTAAAGAAGTAAAAAAGAAAAGAAAAAGGAAGGAAGAAGGAATAAAGGAAGGTAAAAGGAAACAATAGCTAAGGTGCACAATAATTATACTAGAGACCACACAAAAGTGTAAGGAAGACTTGTCACAGAAGATGTTTATAACAGAGAGACAGTCGATGCTAATGGCAGGTTCAAGTTGGCAATCTTCTGTATTGGTAGTGTTGGGGCTAGGGGACATTTAACTGAGATCTTTATAAAGATGAAAAAATAGTGGTTGGACAAGATCATCTGTCAGCTTCTAATACTATGAACAACCACTAGGAAGATAAGAAGGTAGAAAGAATTATTGGATCTGTGAAATAATTCAGCTATAAAAAAATAAGACAAGTAAGCAGCTACACTCTCTTAATTCACTGATTAGAGACATCCACTATAATAATGTCTGTAAGTATAATATCATGTATGCACCTTGTACAGTACCAAAACATTATGAAAATAGTTTGCAATGTATTATCGAATCTGCCCTGTTAATTTGTCTTGAAACTGTCTCATTGCTATTTGTTCTTCAATAAAATAAAAAAATAAATAGAAAAAAATGAAAAATATAACAGATTTTCTATGATGAGAATATATGCAGTGTCTGATATAAATTTATATCACATATATGTTTATAAACACATACATATGTGTACATATTAACTGTAAAATCAATGTTGTTTCAGTCACCTTCCCTTACATCCTTCCTGAAAATTTGGTGATAGAACTGGAAAACAAAACCAATTCAGTGGTATCTGCCTATAATCCCGGCTACTTGGAAGGCTGAATCATACATGTAACAAGTTTGAGGTTAGCCTAGGTAAGACTGCCTGAAACTAAGGTGTAAACAGGCTATAGTTCAGTGGCAAAGCACTTGCCTGCCAGACGTAGTGCCCTGGGCTTTTCTCCACATCCCCCAAAAAAAAGCAAGAAAAGAAAAGATGAGTTGGAGACACAAATTTAAATGGATCATGCAAAAGTAAGTGACTTGGGGTCATATAATAATCCAGGAGCACCCAGATCCAGGAGGCCAAGCTCTGTGTATCTTGATGCCTTTAGTTTCAAGCTCTTGATGTAGTCAGATATCTCCCACATCTCCAAGAGTCAGGCCTTCAGGCATTGCTCTTGTAGGCCTTTGACAAGACAAATCCTTACATTGGCTGATCAGCGTCCAACTATTAACTAATCATTGTAACCAGGCAAATGCAATGCTATAATGGCCATGTCTGACTTATGCACTTACGCCCAATATTAGAGAGAAAATTAACCTTAACACCCAAAGTAATGGGTGTTCCCCAAAGAAGATCAGGTAGTGTTAGCAAAAATTAGGTGAAAACCACCTGGAAAATTATTGTTTGTGCTATAAAAAAATTGTAGCAAAATGAGTGCCTTAAGGCAATACAAATTTATTTCCAATTCCACAGACCTGAAATCTAAAGTTGATCTCACTGGGCTACAATCAAGAAGTTAATAGGACAAAGTTCCTTCTAGTTTTAAGGGATAGGCTGATTTCTTGCCATTTATAGCTTCCGTGCTGCTTTCAGGATTCCTGCACTCATGGGCCCTTCTTCTTTTGCAAAGCCAGCAACAGAGAATCTTACCATTTCTCTCTGATCTCACCTTCCAACTTCATCTGTCACTTTAAAGGTCCTTCCTGATAACACTGGGCCCATCAAGGTACAACAATAATCTCTTTACTATAAGATCAGCTAATAAGCAAATTTAGTTCCCTTCCAGGCTTAATTCTCCCTTGGCATATAGTAAGGCATATTCATAGATCCCATGGATTTAAACAAGGATATCTTTGAGAGGCTAATATTTCACCTACCCAAGTCTGAACAAAACTGTCTTCTGTGATCTCAAGGTAATATAACCAACCAACTCTATATTCAGAATTTCTTTGTTCTTCATGTTTTTTGTGCTTATTGATCTATCCATTTATTCATTTATTTAACGAACAACTGCTTAGTAACTATCATAGGCCAAGCCCCATCAGGAACTGAGCATATAAAGGTAAGCAAGGTATTCCTTTCCTTTCTGGAATTTCCAGTTCACTGATGAACATACCATAAATAAAATAATGAATAAATAATATTGAAACAGTTACTGATTGTATATTTCAATTGAAGCTTATTGTTTTCTTCAAATTAGCTTATAAAGAATATTAGCTCGGTCTTGGAAATTCTATTGTTTTCTCTATTTTTAATTGAACTTGGTCTACATTGCTCCAGGGTGGTTAGGTCACTGAAGGAAAGAAATGGCCTTCACTAAAAAATACTGGATGAAACGTTGGTACAACTTGCCAGGAAGCCCAGCACATATAGTGACGAGGATCCTCCACGTACAGCTGTCACTTACAACACTCCTCACCCACTTCCACAGAAGAACTCCAAGACTGGTTTACATTTTAACCACTTTCTCTCTGACATCATGATGGCTAAATTAGTACAAAGTAGAAAAACTGCTTGGGATAAATTAGAGGAGAAAAAGCACAGTTTTCAGAAGCAGCTGCATAAACAATAAGATGACAGGCATAAATAGATTCCCACTGTAAATAGTATTTGTCCATAATTAATACACCATTCCATAAGGAACATCAAATACTTAATTCAGTTTAAACTGTATCATTTTGACATGACTGTGTCACACATCCTCCTTCCGACCAGGGAGGTAGATGTGTAGCAATCCCCTTACAGATACAAATGAGGTTATTTTTAAATGAGTTTAAGGATTAGGAGAAGTCTTAGGACATAGGTCAAAGGGCTTTGTATGCAAGCATTGAAAATTCTTTCAACACTTCTATAGCTCAAGCCACATTTTGTCCTTTTTATCACATAACCATGTGTCCCTAAAAAAGTGACCTTGGAAAAATCTTTTTATTATGTGTTGACAGAAGCTCTGTATACTCCTTCATTTTGCAGTGCAATTTCTTCTTCCCCCATCAAAAATAATACACATATTCACTCTAGAAGACAATTTTGTGGTACAACACATGATCATGAATTTTAAAGCTTAATGAACACTTTAGAATAATTGCTGAAATAACTGCTCAACTTTCTCTTGAAATTAAAATATGGGTGTTATCAACTATAGATTTTATTTGGTATGTTTCCTTATTACTCATAGATTTTTGACAAGATTACTGACAAAGTCTAAAATACAATGCTCTCTTCCTACCTAGAATTTTTTTTGTTGCACCTGTTTTATTAATATAAAGCATTTTAAATTCATTTCTATTGCTTGATTTGTCAGAAGCTTTCTTGATCAAAGTTTCAGCAGTACTTTAAACGACAGAGAAATGCTACCTCTTGGTATGTACCCAAAAGAACCGAAAAGCAAAACATTAAGCATATCCTCTCCTGCCATTGTCCATGGCAGCATTAGTCACAATAGCTGAAAGGTACAACTTTTCCCAAGAGCTCACCAGCAAAAAAAACAAAATGCAATCTATCCATAAAGTAGAATGGTAATCAGTCTTATAAAGGAAGGAAATTTGGACTTGTGGATGAATCCTAAAGATAGTAGGCAAAGTAAAAGAATCCAGAAACAAAAGGACAAATGTTATACAATTACTCAAATTTAAAATATCTGAAGTCATCAAAGTAATGGAGACAGTAGATGAAGGGGCAGTTACCAGGCAGTGGTGGCGGCGTTTGCATTCGGCTTGGACACGGCCTCAGCCTTCCTCTGCTGACCCCGCTACCTGCCACTACTTTCTGGCTCTCTCCTGATCAATGATCCTGAGTTCTCTTCTCTAAGCATCTGAATGTTCTAGAATCCTCTCTATCCACTCTACCTCCCAAAGCATCCTTCAGATCAGAAGCATTTTGCATGTCCTTTGCATTGCTAACCTAATCTAGGCCTGTTTTTTTCCCCCACATTTAATGCTTTAGCAACTTAGTAATTGCTGTCACTCTCTGTTATGGTATATGTCTACTCATCTCCCCAAAGCCTCATGCAATCATGAGGCAGGGACTTCTAGAGTTTAGATTAATTCATGATTAATGCTGGAATTATGGGTCTTAGTATTGCTAAGATGATGGGTGTGAGTAGTACATCCAGCCTAAGGTACATGGCCGGAATGCAGTTTAAGGGACACAGACTTCCTCCCAGTTGTCATTGCTGCTGTGACTCCTTTTGCTCTTTCTGTGTTGCTGTCTTCCACCACCACCAACTGCTGCCCTTGCCTGTGCAGCTCTGCCCTGGAGCCAGCTGAGTCTGGACTGAAACCTTCAGGAACTGTGAGCTAAATAAACCTTTCCTTCCTTCATTTTGGGTGTTGGGTATTTGTGCCAGCAATGGGAGAAGAGTAACAGAGACACTACCTTCAATCTCTTTTCTTTGCTTTTTCATCCTTTTGCCAGAAAAGTCACTACAAAATATAAAACTGATCAGATATTATGAGCCTTTCACCCCAACTCCTCTGATCACTTCTCAGAATCTGAGCACCACCTTGGCATAGTGACTTACAATATAACACCGTCCATCGACCACCCATATTACCCCTTCCAAGAAGAACCAAGCGTCCCCAGACCATGGTTACTTAGCACACGTCTGTGACTTAGCCATTGCTGCCCCTCGGCCTGGTCCACATTCTTAAAACACCAGGTATAAGTTGAACTGTTTTGTTTTTTTTTATACTCACATTTCATTCTGATTTTGAAAGATTCGTTATTCTGGGCTAGTATGGCTAAGTGAGATCTTTTCCCATACTAGAAGAATTAAACCAAAAGATTTATTTTGCTTTTCCCTGAGGACTGATTGTGTTCAAGAATGCAGGCAAAAAAATAATAAGACACAATTGGAAGCTAATGAAGTACTCATTTTATTTGCCTGGTCATGCCATTACATTGGAGTAATTCTGTTTACATCTCTAGGAGGAAAATCTGGGTTTCATTTTGTAAACTCAGAGCAGAAGTCAGCTGCCTAAAGCTGACATTGTCACAGCACTTAGGGAAATTCCATGTATTGTAGTTTTTGGTGACACCGACATTCAAAAATGTCATTTCTTCAGGAAGGAGAAGCTGTACACTGCCCATAATCTGACAAGTTACCTATGAAAGCTGAGCGTAGGATTAATTTCCCAGAAGGACTCAGTCATGAAAGTTCTATTTATAGGCTAAATTTAGATACTACAAAAATGTACAATAACAATAGATGGTTGTGCCTCAAGGGGTAACCTATTAGAGGAAATCCACTGATCACCAGGAAAGCACAGAGCATGGAAGATTTAGCTCAAGTCTTGCCTGGCAGAGTTTGACCTGTGTCACCATTCCCCCTCCTCATAGAACAGTGCTGCAGCAGGCCTCTTCCCTGGCTTAATCCAAACCTGGTTTGCTTCTTTGCCTGATCTGTTTCTGGCAGATGGTATTATGTGGGGCTGGATTCAGTTAAGATAACTAGACAGCTTCAGTGGTTAGAAATGTGAGTATATGAATGGAGATACGGTGAACCTAAGTGCTCTCTCTCTCTCCAAGACAGGGAGCATTGGGAACCATAGGGGGAATGGGGGCAAAGTCTCTCTCCTTTTTGCCCTAAAATATTAGAAGAAATTCAGAGCATGAATGAACAATAACCCATTCTTTATGTCCATGAATATTTCACAGTGTTCTAGTTACTATCATTCAGTTTTGTAATCAACCCTTTCCCACATTCCAAAGAAAATAAAAACAACTATCATTTTATTGATGTGGAAATTTTCCTTTTGTAAGGAACATGTTGAGACAACATAGAGATCAGAATGACAACAAAAACCAAAGTCTTATCGCTCCTTTGCCAGGCTGGCTTCACTGCTTTTCTTCTGCTTAATTGTCACAAATTCTCTGAATTTGCATACTCATTCCCATAACCATCATCATTATAGAAAACTCCACTGTGCAGATACTTGGAAAAGTTTGGTTCAGTACCAGAATCCAAGACTCTGCAAGTATCCTTAAATCAATCCCTACCTCCATCCTGAGGATTTATGAAAGAACACATGGCACTCAAATTTGCTTAGATCACCAACACCCCCAGAACCACATAGTACCTGAGTTGCTTGTGAAACCATTCCTCAGGCCAGGTGGCCAGGTCGGAGATATAAGGAAAGTATAGAAAATAAGGCTAAGGTTTCAGTTGCAAGCTACCAAAACGTAAGATGAAGGCCCATTAAGTAAAGTGTGTGGATAGTGGAAAGACAGACCAAGAATAGTTTAGCAGCTAGAGATAAATATGTCCCTGCACACAAAGTTATCCCATTATGCAAATATTTTAATTAGTTTTTCATGGAGGAAACACTGTGTCCTAATACTAGCAGAACACTGGATTATCAGATTATGAGGGAAATGAACAGTCCTTATTTTATATCTCTTATCCAAATAAATTCTAAATAAAGTGAAGTTTAAATACTTTCAAATCTCATAAAATACAGCCATCCAGATAGCTCTGCAGATTAGAGCACCTGCTTAAGCAGACCCAGGGGCTGGGTTCAATCCTCAGCTTGCTGCGCCGGTCCTGGCCCCCCAGGGGGCATGCTGAGACTGCAATTGAGACCGCATGGTGGCTTGCTCCTGTAATCCCAGCACTTGGGAGGTTGAAAACAGGAGAATCACTACAAGAATGATCTGTGTAATGAGACCCTATAGACTCTCTAGACCATGTACTAAATACAAAAAAAAAAAAATCCCATGAAATATTCAAAGACATTTGAGTAAAAATTTTTTTATAATCCTACCAGGAAGAATATCTTATTAGGTATTAAAGATGCTCTAATTTTGCAAAGGAAAAGATGCTTTGACAACAACAACAAAAAGAACCATTAAATTCCCCATAAAAAGACATACAACATATAACATTCTGTAAGTTTAAACATAGCTAACATGTTAGGGAAAGTATTTCCAGTGCACCTTTTCATAGGCACATATAAGAATCTTGTGAATCAATAAGTAACAAAGGGCATTCCCACTAGAAAAATGGGTAGTAAACAGAGGCAATTCACAATGATAGAAATATAGACACCATAAGCTGTTGTCAGAAATCAAAGAAACCAATATAACACAATGTATATCATATTTCACCTATCAGATTGGCAGAATCTAAAAAGAATGATACTACCATAGGTTAGCAAGGTGGTGGAAAATAAGACCCTTTTATCTGCTATTTTAGGAATGGAAATCAATATCCCTTTTTAGAGAGGAATCCGGTACTGTGTATCTGAATTCAAATTATACCTGTCATTTGACCAGTAATTTCACTTCTGAAACTTTATCCTAATGAAAAAGCAGGATACGAAAAAGTGAAGTCACTCCAGCTTGTAAGGTGTGGAGAGTGGGATGGAAATATTAATGTTCAATAGGCTCTGGAGACTATGTACTAGGCAAAGCATTCTGGATGCTTGCAAGAGAAGAGAATTCTGAAGTTGACTCTCAAGAGACAGGTGAAAAAAGAGAAAAAGACATAGGGTGAAAGTAAGACCAGGAGAGAATATTATACAATTACAGACAAATTCCTGGGTCAGGAGAAGCTTTAGAAAGGTAATACTGAAAATCATTAATGGTGGCTACAAACCATGCCCATTTCATGGGTAAAGTTAACACAGCTCTTCACATGACTTGTAAGGTCCATCAAATTATGATCCTCAGGCCAGCGTAAGGAACTTGGGCTCTATCCCGATTGCCATGGGTACAGCAGGCTTGTACATCTTAGATTGGTTGTTTGGGAAGTTTTCTCTGGTAGCAAATGTATCAGAGATATCCTCCCAGGTAAAATCAAGAGATTCACAAAGGAAACAGTGAGAATGGCCTAGAAAATAGGAAGTGGGAATCAATGGTTGGACAGAAAGATATTTAGGAGATAAAATGTACAGAACTTGAGGACTTGTTGATCAGACTATGGAGGAGGTTGAAGAGCAGTCAAATGACACTGGTTTGATTCTGACATCATAGAATGGAGGTTTACTGATGATATGAAAAAACAGTTGCCTAGCATCCCCTGAACACACTTTACCTCCTCATCCCTCGCTCCTATATTTCCCTCCCTCTGATCACCCCCAATTACCTTCAAGATTAAACCCCTCCTGTGTATATGATACCTAGCTCAAAAGCCCTTGCCCCCATGAAGCCTTCACTGGAAACTTTCAGAACCTCCTGTTTTCTTTTACTTGCCTCTGTCCTGATAGCAAATCAGTTGCACAGACAACTGTATTTTCCTCCTGTATCAACCTCCCCATGGCAAGGGCCCTTGCAACCTTGTCCACATTTTCTGCAATGCCTATCTGAGTTTCTCGTATGTTGCATATATATAAATAGTTGAAAGACAATAAACAATAAACAATTTCCTTTTCGCCCCTAGTTTTTGATTTCTTAGCTTTAAGCACAGAAATATCATAAATGTTTCTTCCTCCAGAGGAAAAGAGAAGAGTTAGAAGGACCTTTTGGAATGTCTGCAGAACATTTTCTTAATCTTTAGCTGACTGATAATGCCCCAGGAAACTATCTTAAGAAAAACATCATGATGAACTGGTGGGCTCCTATTAGCAATTTCTTGCTGTACTGAGCAGAACATTTTGAGAGTATCTTCTAGCGGAATATCTTCCAACGACATATAAATACTCATGAAAGATTTGGTGAAACTATGTTTCCAAAATGAGCTGATAAAATAAACAAGATAAAGGAGATCAAGTAGACAAGATGAACTGCATGGCACTTTATAGATGCAGTTAGCACATTTTGCTGGAAAGGAATTGTATGAGATCACAGACGCCCTACAGGCTTACCTTCCTTTAGGGAGCATGTTGTAAGACTTTCATCTCAGAAAAAATAAATAAATGAAGGAAGGATGTTTATAAAACTAAAATACTCCTAATTCTTTAGTAGGTCAGGCACAAACAAATATTTATGCAAGACATAAGGCTGTTTGTTGATGAAAATGAGTCAACCTGACACCCGCTACCATGCAATGCTTTGGCCAGGGCAGCGATACAGCGAAGTTCCTCTTTCTCAACAACTGCATAGAGTACACCAGTACTTTCAAAAGCCTGTTGCCTAGGACACTGGTTCCAAAAAGTTCTTTACCAAAAAAGGGGTTTCACAGTCAATATACTTGGGAAATGTTCAATCTGTCCAACAATCACAATGCACCACAGTGTAATGGTGGTTGCAAAAAGTCCTCTTATAAATAAAGCTTCATTTTCTCTAAAGTTGTACTCCACAATCTGTTGGGTCAGGGACACTTTGAGAGGAGCAAAATTTAGACCTAGCAGTGCTGGATTCAAATCATGTTACCCAGAACATACTTGGGGAACTTCAAGCCCTTACCATCTCTGTTTTGGATTCCTACCTCTGAAATCCACTCTTATCTTTAAAACTCCTCTTGGTTTCAGGGTTCATGTCCCCAAGGCCTGCAGTAATGAACAGAAAACATAAAGTAATAACTTAATTCAATTAATAACTTAATTGAATAGATAATGGATAATAGATATTTGTACTACTTCTCTTGAGGCCTTGGGCATTGACACTTTTACTGAGACCTTAGTTGAAATGGCCTGTGAGAATGCCAAGAAGTTTTTGCCTACATGTAACAGGAGAAAAGTTACTATTCCCCTGCCTAAGGTCACCGTTAGGAAAGCAAAAGGAGATTATTTCCAGTCTCCCACCATCTAAGCAACCGCGGGAAGAACAAATTACCCTTTTCAACTCCTGTGTAAACTCTGTACTAAGAATCACCCAGCCTATAGCTGCCTCACTCTTCCTTATGCATTAGGAATCAAAACAAATGCTGCATCCTCCTTTCTGACTCCTTGGTTAGAATAAAAAATCAATGTCCCTGTTCATCAAACCCAGTACTTTCCTTTATAGCACTTAGAATGCATCTGCTCTTCACTCCTTCATCCTAACTACCAGAATTTTAATGTTGTAAAATCAAAAATGGTGTGTTACATCTTCCATAAGCCCAGAATCTGATCCAGATGGGGTATCAATAACAGGAAATGAATAGCCGAAAGAATAGGTGTGCATGTGTATGTGCATGCGTGTGTGTGTGTGTGTGTGTGTGTGTTAATCCTGTGCAGCTAACCTCATTGTCAAGCAGAAAAGGAATCTGTGAAAATAGATAAGAAGGAGAAATCCAGTGGTCCCACTCAGCCATACCCATGATCTGAATATATTGCTATGTAAGGAAGTATAGGAAAATAAAAGACACATATCATTCAATTTCTGTCTCTGAAAAAATTAAAATAATGCAATGAAAGCAAGTCTTTCCATTGGCCCTCAAACCTAGTTGACTCAGGATAGCATGATGGAGCTCGGAGACTATCCTGGATACTGAGTGTGTTCGCCAAGTCCCTCACAATCTTCTAATTAAGGAACTTAATGCCCATTTGATTGAACATTTCCTCCCCACTCCCCAATGCTAGGGGTTCATTGGAAGGAGAATTGTCCACTGGATACATTTCTGCCAATTCACACTGTCCAGGCCCAAATTCAGGGTACGAGACAGAAAGGAGGCTGAGGAAACTGGGGGTGTGCGCCACGCAGCCTCTGCTGATGTGCATGACAGCAGGCGAATGGAACGGACAACATCTGGGTCCTGTCACGGTTTTCCAGAGCTCTTCTCTGTCTAACTGCAGTGTGAGCAAATTAAGATTGATAAATTATACGGCTCTTTCTGACTTTAAAGATCCCAGATGCTCCACTAAATTAATGGTCGCTCTATCTCCACTCAATCTGACACCAAAGCAGAACCTTGAAAATATACCAGACCCCCACTCCCCTATCCTTGAAGCACACCAGGGCAGTAGGGCTTCTTTAGCTTTTATTCCAGCATGCAGACACATGTATTCAGTTATTGTCTCTGTGTATATGTGTGTGCACTCATACGTGTGCACACATGTGAATGTATATAAACATGAATGCATTTTCAGACTAGAACTTACCTGTTTCATAAAGTATGTGCACACATAGTCTGGAATGACAAGTGTACATCTGGAAACATAAATTACTTGACTTGCCTAAAGTTCCTTAAACGTTAAGCTGTCCATTACAGAATTCCAAGAAAAGTGAGATCACTTGTGTCATTTGGAAACTATCACCTCACACAACTAAAACACATTACTAATAATACCTAAGATTGTTCTGCTCTTATTCTCTGGCACTCAGTTCAATAACTCAGTTCTCTACAGGATGGACAACATGTTTGTTTATATCGGAGGAAAACAAATATAGCTTGAGGAAAAGAATTTGAAGAACTCAGCTAGTCTAAGTGCCTCTTCTGTTTCTGTGAGATTCCAGAGATTAAAACAACTGGATACAAATATCTTACTGCTCACTCAGTTATAGCCAAGTATGCAACTTTAAATAAAGTGCCTCTTATAATGGTGCTTTCTTCAGAATGGAACTGACTAGAAGGAAATACCCTAAATGAAGGAGGGACATCCTAGGAAGACACTAAAGCCAGTAAAGCTGCAGAGTCAGATCATTGGATATACCTCCTTCTATACTGTACTTGAATAAATGTTCTAGTACAAGAAATTAGATAGCATTTACTCTCTATAACAGAGTCCTCAAAACCTGAAAATATTCCTAAGTGATCTTCAACTTCTTGCTGAGGATTGTTAATGACTGAAGGTAATGACTGTTGCCCAAGCATGCAGACCCTAAGACCTCCAGAATGGGTATCATATTTCTTTCCTCATTTGCTTATTATTTTATTTTCAAAATTATTTCTTAGCCAATAACAATAATAACAAATCAGCTTTCACCCATTCAGTCATTGTTCATTGCTCCATTCAATATTTGTAGAACACTCTCTACTCTACATGCTGCTGTATGTGGATGAAAACTACACAGATGACTCTCAAAATGTGGGGTGTCAAAGAGAAACATCAGTACCATCTAAGGTCTTGCTAGAAATGCATATTTCTCAGTTCCATAACAAGTCAACTGATCCATAAACTCTGAGGGTGGGGCCTTAGCTCTGTGTTTTGTAATAAGTCTTCCCAGAAATTTTGATGCGTATAGTGAAATTGGAGAACCATGCTAGGCCCAGTTGTTTGCACCTGTGGTCCCAGCTACTTGGGAGGTTGAAGTAATATAATCACTTGAGCCTAGCATACTCTGCTAAATTAATGGTTGCACTGTCTCCACTCAATCTGACACTAAAAGAGGACTTTAAATCTAACCTGGTTATGATTGTAAAGCCTATCTTGAAAAAGTTAAATAGAAGAGCCACTGACATAGACCAAGGTCCCATCCTCAAGGTGAACATTCTCTTGGAAGAGGTAGGCAAAAAATAAAATTTTAAATGCGCAATATAACGTCAGAAAATGATCAACACTACTTTTAAAGTAAATTAAGGAAACAGTGAGAGAGTAATAGAGTGCTATTTTAGATAAGGGTAGACAGGAGAGAAATGGCCTCACAGCAGGGATGTCACCAGGGCAGTATCATAAACAAACATGAGGGGACATGTGGCTGCCTGCTTGAGCATCATAGTACGCAATTCCATTTGCCTTCAATGTTCCCAGATAAGCATCGGACCACACTGGAGAGAAGACTGTCTCGCCAGCCCCTCCAGAGTGCCAATGGGAAACTGAATACTCAGAAAGAAGTGAAAATATAGTGTTTTCTCCAAACCACCACATAAGTGTTGAAATCAGGAGAGATCAAAACAGCTGAGAGCTCCCAAATTTTAGTTATTTGAAATAGATGCAAGAAGGAATTTCTGGACAGAAAAGACGGATCAGACTGCCCAAAAAGTGGCAGGATGGTTCCTGGAAGGAAAGGTCCCTGACACTCCTTGTGTAAGAGTGATTTGGGGTGGCAGGGGTAAGCCTGAACAATATAATTCTTTGAGGTCATATTTGTCCCCAAGATCAGAAACATTTGCTTTGTCATTGTTTCAATGCTTTCATGAAAATTTTCAGACATGTAGAAAACCATAAAGACCATGTATGGACCCAATATTTAAAACACAAAGTGGTCAATACTTTGCCATATTTGTTTAATTTAGATGATTGGTGGATAAGAGATAATTACTGAAAAGTAACATATTGACTCTTTATTACTAAATATATGCTCATGCATCTCCTAAAAATATTTTCTGTACATAATCATAATTATTATAACTAAGAAAATTACTGATAACTTGCTGATATCTTGTCCATATTCAAGTTTCTTATCATTTAGCATCATATTTTAAATAGCTATCATATGCATGCCTTATTTGGTAGAGATTTGAGTTTCATTTGGTTTTAACTTCAAATATGGATGCCAGCTTTAAAATCATACCACATTTTAATATGGTGAATTTTAAAAGCACAGTATAATGACTAAAAACTATTCATGGCCTGAGAGAGGTGCATAGAAATATGAGAAAAGGAAACAGAGAGACCAGGTAAAAAGTACTCAGATTCAATTCATTGAGTCACTTACTCAGCTAAATATTTTCCACTGGACATGTAATGATGTGCTAGAGAGACACCATCCCCTCATTCCAGGGTCAACTAAACCAGCAGAGGAAATTGCCACCCTTCACAGGCTCTCCATGTCCCTACTACTTACCTGTGTCTCACTTCCATCCTTGAAACTTTCTCTGATTTACTTGCAATATGGAACCAAAATTGACCCATTTCTCAACTCTAGAACCTCATGGAGGAAACCTGCATGGAGAGATCAAGCAGATATGTGCTGACTGACCCTAGTCAGTAGACAATAAGGGATGTTTGCTGTTCATTGTGATTCAAGTTGAACAGATACACTGTATCACAACCTCAGAAGCCAAGGGAACACCAGGTCAAAAGTGAACAAACCGTGCTAAGTGATTCTTGGCTTCTCTAGTGCAAGTGTAACCTAGGGATGGAGGGATCTCTCTTCTTCATCTTTTAGAAGGGGATTGTTCAAAAACTGCCATGTGAGAGATACAAAGCTTCACTCATGGTAACCAAAATAAGCTAGAAATCCAGAAGTCATAACTAGAATGTTAAAAATATAAAGAGTCCACTAGGCTGTGTAGAGAGCTTGGACAAATGCCATGGTTGTTACAAGGCAGTGGAAAGAAAAAAAAATATTAAGTACTTTCCTGAACTTCATGGTTATTTCAGTGATGCAACATAAATTTAAAATTTACTTTCCTCTCTTGCAGGACCCTCCTCTCTCAGACCTACTATGCCAAAGGGATATTGTGAAATGTTCAAAAACAAAGAGAAACTGCAATAGGGGTAAAGAGAAAAGAAGGAAGAGGAAACGATGCATTACATTAAATAACAAGCAAATTGCAAAGAAATAGAAGAGAAGAAAAAAAAAAAAACGCACATCTTTTGTTATCCATTCCTCAGTTGGTAGGCATTCAGGTTGTTTCCAAGATTTGGCTACTAAAAACTGTGCTGCTATAAGCAATAGATATTATGAAACAAGAAGAAATTGTTCAAAATGGAAGGGGAACTAAAGTGGAGGAAAGGGGAAAGGAAAGACAAGAAAGGAAAAATTATTAAGAAAAGGATAAAATGAAAACAAAACTTAATAGGGAAGGGAGGAAGGGTTGAAGGGAAAAGGGGATTGGGGAAAAAAGAAGGAGTATATATTAGCTACAGCTGCAAATTCCCTATAATTAACATAATCCTGATGCATATTTAAAATGTACCAATAAATATTTGTTGTTTTTTTTTTTTAAATAAGTTTCTTAACTTTCCATCCCAGGCTGTCTTCATCAGTCCACACTGGCCTTGCTATGTTACAACATTCCCTAACTCCTTCATAGTGGTATTTCATGTAAGATTTTTGCTTTTTTCCATCTGATCTTTCTTTTAAGAGTTGACCATTTTAATTTAGTCTTAAATAATAAAAACTATAAAGGCAGAAGCTATTTGATCCTATCCTTTGGCATAAAAAAATCAACACCATTGGAACTGCTACAACCTATACATTAGCCTATGGGTCCTGCTCATACTTAAAAAAGCAAAAGAGCTACTTGGGCTTGACAGAAAATCAAAGGTGTGTGTAAAGAATTAAAATAGTTCATGTATCATTGGAATGGAAAATTTGGCATTTAACCCAAGTAGTGTTCTCAACAGGGAATACCTTTTAAAGATATAACTTTCATCTTTGCAGAAGATTTTGTCAAGTCCTCTAACAACTAAACAGAAAAGAGGCTTAATTTTTAACCTTGAGTTTCTGAAGACACTAAATGACTTCTTAGTCTCTTCTCAGAAATTATGCCAGACTTTTAGAATAAATGGTTAATAACTATCAAGATTTTAAAAGATAATTTTTGAAATGAGTGTAGCAAGTACATAGACAGCTCCAGCCAATTTTTCCAGTGTGTCCAAGTAATTGGATATAGCATCCAAAACCCACCATTTGGTTTTGAAAGGTCTATTTGCAATTATTCTGCTTATTCCTATGGAGAGATTCTGACCTCTTCATGTGGTGGTAGAATATCTACCAACAATGGCCACAGTCTTAGTGCTACTGTTTCTCAGGATCAGAGCGTGAGCTTCTGCCCCTGGCTAGGATCAGGAGAGCTGCCTCCCATGGTGCTATTTGATGAAGTCACTCCCAGAAATGATGAGGTGAACGAGAGGACTTTGTGCCTTTGTGTCCTCTGATGGGTTGTGGTGGGAAAGAAATGATCCCTTTGCTGAGGTTTGCCTGGGCTTTTCCCAGCCTCTTAGCATAGCTCATCAAAAGAGGTACTTTCTGTGTACCTTTGTGAAGGGCATGAGGGGACTATGATGAACTGATGAAAATGCAGAGTATCAGTGACTAGATGGAGTCCAGGAAGACCTAGTGCTGTCTCCACAACACTCCTGACATGCTGGCAGAAGCCATTGGCTTTCCTGCCTTAGACTCAAAGGTTTCATGACCAGTAACCACTAAGTGTCACAAGCAGGCAAAGAAGGGGACAGAACTTAGAAAACAACATTATCGGTTCTTGACTAACCTTATCAGATATAACATTTCATGTTACATAGCTCTTGCTTTATCTTGGTCTTAACATCCAGCAGAAAAGTATAAAACCAAGGTATATAAAGTAAAGCCATATTAATATGCTGAGCTGTGAAAGTCTCAAGTCAACAACTTCTGACATTGCCAGTCCTGCGGATAACCCACTACTATTGTGAACTGCTGGACTATGATGGTTTGTTTTTCTGAATTCACAGACCTTTAGTATTTAGTGCCAATGGAATACCCATCTCTGACAGAACTAAACAAAAAAGGGGATACAAAGGAAGGACCATTTTGTATGGCAATTTAATCCAAATTCCAAATCCCATTCCTCCTTCCTTTGAAATGGCTCCAAAGACTGATCCCTCTTATGCCTGGACTGAAAGTCTGTTACCAGAGGAAGAATGACTGGCTCACCTATGTATCCCACTGATTGCTCCCCTGCACAGAACACCACACAGCCATAGCCACTGCTATCAGTTATTCCAGAAGAGCAGCAGGTCTGCATGTGCATTGAATGGACAAGGCACTTATAGAGGTTGAATTTCATTCTTCAACCTGATTGGCTTGGAAGCCTCTGAGATGATTAGTGAAGCACACTTCCAAGGCGTTCTGGGTGAGTACTGAAGGCTTGGTCTTGGACACTATATGTGGTCCTTGCCCCTGCTTCTCTGGAAATCATCCCTTGCTCTGCATCCTGGCCACTAAGAGCTATGCAGTTTGGTTCTGCCACGGTCTTTCCCTATAACAGTTGCACCTGGAAGCAAACTAAGACACACTGAATTCTCTGAAACCATCAACCAAACTAAACCTTACATTCCTTAAATTATAGATGTTGAGCATTGTGTGCAGCAACACGAAAGCTAATCAGCTTCTGGAGCCTAATAGGGGACTTAGAGATTCCCAAGACCGAATGCCTTTCTTTGTATTCTATGGTCATGCTCCGGAGGGGCATTGCCTTTCCATTTCCCTTCCTCCTCTCCACATCCTCTCATTTTCACCCTATTCCTTTGCTTAATTATTCTTATATGGCCCACAATGAAAAGTAATCACTTCAGTCTACATTATCATTGGACTTCAGTACCTATGTATAACAAATTCCGTCTCTTTTTCCCGCTTACAGATAAGGTTACTGATGGTCCAGTTTAGACATTTACCAACCTATAGACCATTATCTGGGCCCCAAAGACAATGTCGTACAATAATGAGAGTGACCAAGAATGGAGTAAATTCTTTATGAGTGAATTATGAAGTAAGAAGAAGCAATTGAAATCTCAAACAGAAGATGAAAATAAATTCATTAAGCACCACTAGGAGCACAGCATGCAAATCTTCAGCCATACGAGGGTGGTTGGTCTAGTGGTCCAGCTTCAGGCCCCGAGCCACATCATTAACGCTGCATCACGGTCATCCCTCATCAGCCAGTGGTAGAGTACAGCACAGCATGCACTTCTTGGCGATGCAGGACCTTCTTTGGCTCTAGGACCCCAAAGCTCACACTGAACTTTCCGTGAAGTGCACAGCAGTCTTGGACCTTTCTCCCCAGTCTTCCATCCCTGGAACTCACTCCAGGTCTGCTTGAATAGTGGGAAGATGGCTTTCAGCCAGTCCTGGCTCCTGGTGCTTGCTCTTTCACACAAGAAAGTATTTCCCCTATACAAATGTTTACATATCAATATTATCTTGGCCCCTGCTTGTCTAAGGACCCAGAAGAACCCAGCATGTTGGTATTTCCATCAAATGCATCTGTGACTAGAAAGATTGAGATTTCCCAGACCTCGGGAAGGGCCCGGACACCTGGCAAGTACTTTCTTTCTTGATACTATTGTTTGCTTCCTTTAAAAAACGTGTTCATTGCAGTCCAGACAGGGTAGCACTCTACTGCTTTTAGATATCCCTCCTCCTAAACAATGAAGTTAGCAATTTCCCTGTTAAACTGGTGCTAGTTTCTTCCTATCAGGCATGTGTGTCTCTTCAGTAACTTCCAACTCCCTACTTCAGTTGAGATAATAAAATTCATTTTTCATTTCTGTCATCTACAATGTGACAGGGAGCTTCCTCTGAGATTTAAAGTATAATTAATCCCTTTCATCCCAGTGTGACCCTTTTTTTGGATAGCTAGGGAACCTCTTCTTGCTTAAGTTCTCTAATTTTAATGCAATGGTCTCTGTCGCTTTTCATGGAAATTAGTTGGTCTTTGTCCACTTTAATAGCAATTCAGCATTTACTGACCCTCTTGCCCACCTCTTCCTTGGAAAGGACATTGGAATCCAAGTCTTCCTGCTGAGCTGCTTAGGATCCAACACTTTTTCAATCTAAATGAAGGCAGCTTCAAAAATCTAAACTCAGAATCTCTAAATCACCATTTCACAAAAGATACCCTTATGCTTTGGTAATTAGGAAGAAAACAAAACAACTCTCCAGGGAAAGGAGAGTCTTTTCTTTGATGCACTCTGAATAATTGAGGGACTTCATAGGGGATATTTCCTCCTCCTAGTGAGGGGCAGAAGTCTTAGGGAGGGTCATGGCCCTAGCTGCAGGCAGCACACCCTTCTCCCTTTAGCGGTGGGCATGTGGCTGCAGGTCTTGCACAGGGAATGTTTCAACTTCATGGTGATGTAAGACTTGGCTCCAGTTCATGGATTCTTGTGGTGGTTTTGTGACTGAGCCAAAACCCTTATAGAACGATGCTCAAAGAGATTATGAAGAGGAGAGCACTGCATGTGCACAAATAAGATTGTTTCATTGTGAGAGAGGTACTTGGAATTTTGCCCACTATCCACCCCACCCTTATCCAAGATTGAAAACCTCTCTCCAAATACACTCTGTATTAGAAAGTTTCAGGTTGTGGCAGACAAGATGGATGAGAGACTAAATCCATGCAGGAAAACCCTAACAAGTTCCCCCAAAGAGCTTATCCAGTTGTGCAGTAATCTGTGGACCTCACTCCTATGGACAGGACTGTGTAACCCCTTTATTTTCCTGTGGATCTGTGCAGTGCCCCTCAGGGCACCAAGCCAGCTTGGGATCAGTGTCCTTACTCCCCTGTTTACCAGAAATGACTCAAATAGAAAGATTTCCTAAGCAAACAAATAACAGAGTTGTTTTCTATTGCTTATTCCTGTTTGCATTGTATTGTCCACAGGGAGCATAGAAAAAGCAAATATTATCTATAGTGATTTCCTCTTATCAGAGGCCACATGCATATGGCTTTATATCCCCAAAGAAATTACAGCTTTTCCCAGGAGGTCTTCTATAATAACCTCTCTTCAGTTATGTATTGTGACCTTTCCAAAATAAACACCCATACAACCAAAACATAGTCTCAGATAGAGATGGCAAGGAGGACAAGGCTATTTGTTTTCAGCAGCAGGCAGGAGGCATGTGTGGGGGGTGGAGAGCTGCTCTCTGACCTGCTGAACTCTCCTCAGTTCCTCCTGTCACCCATGCATGTTTCAACAACACACACCACCTCATTTCCTGCTCCACTGAGAAGCAGTCAGTAGCAACCCACACACACACAAATACACTTTCTAAATATAAATCTCTTTCTGATATCTACATTCCTCATACACCATTCAGGCAAGAGTTGGGGTTTTCTTAGTACACTGAATCTGAAATTTCAACACTTGCTGTTCATCAAGCTTAATCCTGGGTTATAAACAGCCTCACTAAGAGCTAGGGAATTGTGTTCTTATTGGTGTGGATGCAATCTCTTCCATCCAAAAGTATTCTTTCTAAATCTAAACTCTATTGCAAATCTCCTAAAATGGAAGAAATAGAGTGGTGAGTGAGGTGAAAAAGACAGTCCTCGAATTAGCAACTAAAATGATAATAAAACATACCAAAGCTTTTGGAACTAGAAAAATTCCTGAATGTTGGAAGAGCAATGAGCTACTCCTACTGCATGTTTGAGAATTTTGAACATATCAGATGTACTATATTATGGACAATGCTTCCTAAAAGCAACCTCTTACGTTCCTTATTTCGCTCAATTAAATCTCTAGAGAGTATTTTAAAATGGGACACTGCTTTGCCTGTGAACTGATAGCTACACATATCCCTGAGAAACCACATGAAGCTAAATTCATCAACCCAACCACTGTGAAAAGGTCCAGAATGAAATGAACAGGTCCAAAACTTATCTCTAGGATAACATGAAATTAGCATATCATTTGATCATTTAGTTTTAACTTTGTATTAAAATGGATGAAGAGATACATCATGTAATTTTTTAAAGAAATTGGTTAGGTGATATAAATCAAGATTATGTTCCTTTGAAGAAGCTGTTAGAATGAACCACTGTGATTTTTTTTTTTTAAATCTTTAACTTATTTCTTTATTTGGTACATGGTCTGGCTATGCAGCTTGGACTCATTGTCATCTTCCTGTCACCACCTCTCCAGCACAGGGATTATGCATATGTACCATGCCTGGTTTCAGTAGCTGGCAAGGTGTGCCCGGGTTTCAGGGGTGTTGGTATGTGGTGCCAGCGATTTAACTCGGGTTCTTGCACTTGCTAAGCAAACTCTTAGACCACTGAGCTATCTCCCCAGCCTGTCAATCTGTCAATCTTTATTAATGGTTTGAAGGGTGAGAAGAGGAGAATGTAAACTAAACTGGGGAAAAACCACAGAGAAATAAAATAGAATAAAAAATGTGGCATTCTAACCCAGGAAAAGTTCTTTATCCTACATAAAATTACCTCACTGAAGACCTCAATGTACAGATAAGACCCTAGGAAAGGAACAAATTCTAAGGAATTGTGAAGAAATCTTCGGTACATTTTTACTGAGTAATGCAAAAATTAAAAGCACCATTCTTCTGGAATTCATAAAAATGTTTTAAACAAAATTATTTTTCCTCCTCCTACAAGTCAAATAATTTTTACTTTTAATTCTATACAACAGAAGAAGTAAATTTCAGTGACTTTAGGATAATACAAATTTATTCGGGCTGTCTTTCTTGATGCAGATAGTGGGACAAATCAATATCTCTTCTACCCCAAGGGTCATAGGCCCTATGATACCAAATGCTGTAAAAATGTTTCAGAGTGAGAGATGAATGTGCACTGGTGCAGATTTGTATCAGTGCACAAAGGCTATGGGAAAAAAAAAAAAAAGCTTTGGTAGGTTCTTTTTCTTTTGTTTTATTTTTATTTTTTAAAGAGAGCACAAATAAGAATTAAAACAGAAAAAAATTACAAGTGATACAGAATTTCACTTAACAAAGTAATATGAATTTCACAGTATTTGTTCTAATATATAGTATTGTCTACCAATTAATTATTCATATTACCATGTGAAATTGGAAGAAGAAAAAAATAACTATAAAAAATTGAGAAAAAGTACAAATAATTAAAAAAGGAGACAAAACAAATTAAAACACTACTTGCCATGGGCCAGCAGAAATGCGCAGTCCAGTTGTCAAACCAGCCTGCTTTTATACATAGATAACTCTCTTTCCCTTATACCCTTTCCTGCCTACTCAACTTAGTAACAGTAACTCTTTCCTTTTGAGTAAATTCATTCCCTTTTTGCAGTATCTATTGTACCCTTTACATTTCATTTTTCTGTTTTAGGTTCTCACACTAAGGAGACAATACAATGTTTGCACATGTGGGTATGATTTAATTTACTTAAGAGTATGGTCTCTAATTGCATCCATTTACCAGGACAAAGGATTCAAATTTATCCTGTTTTATAGCTGAATGATACTTCATTGTGTAAAAATACTACATCTTCTTTATGCATTCTTCAGTTCATGGGCATCTGTGTTGTTTCCAGGATTTAGCTATGACAAACTGCACTGCTATACACACAGGTACACATATATCACTGTGTTACGATGTTTTCAGTGCCTCTGAAAAAATGCCCAGAAAGGGCATAGCTGGCTTGAATGGCTCAAATTACATGTTTTGATAGATGTAACTTTGGGGAAGAATGGGGTTAATGTAGAAGCATAGCAGGTGAAAATTCTTGCAAAGAATATATCATAGCACTCATTGGAAAGGAGAGACAGTGAAGGGAAAGTTTCAGTGACATTTAGATGGAACAAAGGAAGGCTGATGATGAGAGTGACTATAACTTGTAAAATAATTTCCAAAACAAATAACATAAGCCACTTTATCTGTGCTGTAAAGCACAAATTCACAGCTCCTCAGAAATAAGTAAATTATCTTCAAGTAACTGTGAAGAAGGGAATAAGTGATGCAATTCCTTTATGGAACTCACTACAATGGTCTCCTTTAGTCCTAGAAAAGTCAAATTTAATTAAACAAGAACTTTAAACACACTTAAGAAGTGTGTCCTCACATAGTTATCATTAAAAACATTTTAAAATGGAAAAGCCAAGTTTTAAATCAATTAGTGAACAACAGAAGTCAGTGCAAAACTATGTAAGTTTTGGTATTGTCAGAATCCTCAGAAAAATTTGTAGGAGAGAAAGAACAGAAATGTTTTCTCCAAGACTGAATTTGGAAGCTTAAATAAGATAGGACCAGACAAAGGGAATGTATTTTTCTTATATATTGTTTTATCTTTTTATTTGTTGTTCCACATAAAAGAAAAATAATACAGAAAACATGGCTTCAAGCAACAGCTCTGAGCTAACAAGGACCCTGATTCAGTGAGATCAGAGGTCTGTGATAATCAAGGAAGACACTAAAACTTTTTGAGATCGTAACATGAGGTCAGATGAGGAAAATAATAATGCCACCAGAGTTGCACACATTTTCTAACAAGAAAATAGAAGGCTCCTTCAAGTTCCTAAGCAGAGAATCAAGTCAATCAATGAGTAGGACCAGTGCTAACATCCAGCCTGGTTAATGAGCATCAAGATGATAATGTGGGTTCTATAGCAACACAGAGAGTGAAAGAGATGAGAAACGTACCAAAGGAAAGATGAGAAGGACTTTTCAAAGGCAGTCCATAAGACTTGATGATGAACTCTCTAACTCAAATCTTCCTAAAGATTTCCTGACACCAGGATTCATTTTCCCAAAATACACTTCACAGGGCATAAATGTAGCAAAGGATATGCTTACTCAAAAGTTAGCATTTGAATGTCTCATCTGAAGACCACAGTATGGCTTTCAAAGTAGAAAATAACTGAGTCAAACCTGAAGATCACATACTGAAGAGAAGACGAATAAAGGTAAAATGTGGCTTGGTGCCTTAGGTCACGAACTTAATTCCTTGTAGAATTCTAATCCCAGAATTTGTTCCACAATTCTAGTTGCAACAGACTGCACCTGAACCAGAATTATGCAAAGAATTAAGCTCATGCACCAAGGTACCATAGCATAAGGTTGAAGTCCTCAGTTCCTATGCTAAGTCCTGTTACCCTGTCAGCAGCTGTGCTGTTTGGGAAGGAAGACAAATGAGTGAGCAGAGTCCTTTCCTTCAGGGAAAACAAAAGGTACGCAGGGCAAAATGAAAATGATGGTGCCATACGTTGTTATCCTTGCCCAGTCCGGCTTCCACACTCAAATTCTTTAGAGCCTCAGATTCCAACAAGTGGCAATGGCAATCCCCCGATAGTTTCTATTTGCACCACTGCTAAGCCTATCTGTGTAAAAAGCCCTTATAAGGCTCTAACTTTCCATCTTACTCTTCAGTTATGGGCTCAGGATAAAGATAGAGCAGCTTAGTATTCTGTCTTCTGTGCTTTTAACTCTTTACAGGAAGCCATAAAAACACTTTCCTGATTTTAAGACCATTCACTTTTGAAGGACATTTATCAAAAACTAAGCAGTCTGTTCTCTGATTACTTCGTAAGAACTACTAAATGGTATCAGGAAAGCTGGAAATTTAAACACACAAATTGAATTTCATTCAGTCCTGCACATAACTTCATAGATAGAAGTGTAAGCTAAAATAAGTTTTCTAGTCTAAATATTATATTTTTTTCATTTGCATCTAGATCTGATTGTAAGAGATTTTTAACTAATACAGTCATCAACTCTGGTTGGTGATATTTCAAGTATTAGAATAAATTGAAGTTCCAAATAAATCTTTTCAATTGCTTCAATGAAAAATTTTAAATCAAGATTTTTACAAATGTAAGTCTAAGTGATAGAAAATAACATTATTTAAGAACTTTAAAACAAAAATTCTCCAGCTTTTTAATTCTAAAATAGTAAAAGAGACAGTAAGTATTGTTTAACAGTAGATGACCAACAGAGACACAAGATAACTGTCCTTAAAACTTAGTAAAAGCCATCACTCAACCTATTCCTCACAGTGATGTGTTCTCTAACATTCACAGCCTGTGGCGTGGCTGGTTCTGCAATGACTCTGGGGTCTTCTAGAATGTAATTCCTCGTGTAATCAAACCTCACCAGAGGGCTGTCCACCCACTTCCCTAAGTTTCTATTCCTACTACTTATATCAGTAGTCATCTGTGGCCCTAAATTGTCATTGAACTGAGTTGAATGAACTCTTAACAGTTCCATAGCAAAACTGAAAGTACTAAGCATACCATTTGTGTAGAAGATGTTAGAGAACTCATCCTGAAACTTAATGCTTGTAGGGATTTCACAGTAATTGTGACCTAGAGAATTTCTTGTTGTATTCTGTTTTAATTTTTTAAATCCATTTTAATGAGAAAAAAAGATAAAATAGCAATTAAACAGTTTCAAAACAGTAAAATGTCAATGTAATCATCTCTCATATACACCCAGGAGCTGCCCTTTTAGAATGTTGCCCTTGGACATTTTCATCTTAAGCTGACACACTGCATGTGTACCTAGGAGCCATGTTCCTCATGGTTTCTCATTATGTGCTCAAAGTTAGCACAAGCATCAGACTGAACCAAACAAACCTAAGGCCAGTGTTGCCCAGTGACAACTCTGAGCATTGCCTGTTCTGCACTCCTATCTGTTAAATATGCATGAAATGTCTTCTCTTTTGCTTCACAGCAACTCAAGCAGAGCCCTGAGCCAACATGAGGCTTGATTTCCTTGGAAATCCCTTCTTCCTCCCAGCATTGTCCCTTTCCACCCATCAATTCTCCTTCCTATACTCTTGTGGCAGCACTTTGTACTCAGTGTCCCCTATTCTGTCCTTGCTTAACTTCAGACAAGTTACAGGTAAATTCCCACCTCCTCAACAATTATCTAAGTATGGGCTCCTTTAATTCTACTCCTTGAACTTCTCTTTTGTATCCTGGATGACTTTGTTAATCTCACATACTATTTAACCTTTCTTTATAGAAAAAAATCCATTGCAACCAAGATTGATGAGATGTGGATTTATTTACATGCCAGAGCTAAGGGCTGTGAAAGAGGAAAAGGAGATTAAAAAAGAGTACAGTCAGTCTAGAAAAAGGACATTTGCCAACCATACTGCTATAATATCATACCAGAAGTTCCTCAAGTAGATTAATGTTCTCCTGCATCCTATTATAAATCATCACTGTTGCTTGAATTTTCCATCAATACTGACTCATAGTTGACAAAATAGTGCTATCGTTTATGAAGATATTTAGGGTCCCCTGAAAGGGCTTCAATTTTCAGAAAAGTCCCTCTAAGAAAACATTTTCAAACAAAGAAAAAGAAAAATGAGTTCTAGGCATGCATAGAGAACAGACAAATATGGAGAGGACAAAGTTTAGCTTCATTGCTAAGTCATTCTTCCAAAAGATGCTTACTGAGGTATTCTACGTACGTGTTAGGAATTGATTGTTCTGCATGCAGGGGTCACAGTAGTCCACATGACAAAATCAATGCCATTTGAAATTTGAGGGGAAAGTTAATCTTAAATTAATGAAATGATATGATGATTTCTGTGGAGAAAATAAGACAAGTAGAGAGAGTCTGAGGAGAGGGAAGTAGGATATTTCAGAAAAATGGTCAATGAAGGCCTTTCTGAGGAAATGGTATTTGAACAAAAATATGAATAATTAGGTAGAGAAAGATCAAAGAAGATGTGGAAAAATAACATTCATAGAGGATTAAATGGAAAAGGCAGTGCTACTCAGAGACTCCAGAGAAAATAACTAATGGATAAAAAGAGAGAATAGTCCATCTGTGGTTTCATCTTCTGATGTTTCAGTTATCTGCAGGGAACTACAGTCCTACAAGATAAACACACTGACATAATTTTATTATAGGTTTATTGTTATAATTTTCCTATTATGTTCTTTTTTATTTTTAAGGAGAATACAACATGACAAAAATTTAGAAATAATGCAGAATTTAACCAAACAAAATAATAGGAATTTTACAATAGTTGTTGTATTGCATAATGTTATTGTCAAATTACTTGTTTAGATTACCAGATATAGGGCTGGCCAAATATCTCAGCAGATTAAAGCACCTTCAAGCAGGCACAGGGGTGGGGGGATCATTCCTCTGGGCCTGCCATGCCAGCCCTACCCCCAGGGTATGCTGAGAGGGCAATTGAGACTGGGTATGGTGGCACACACCTGTAATCCCAGCACTTAGGAGGCTGTAAATACGAGATTAGTGAGGCCCTGAACACCTTGTAAACCCTTCCCTAAAAAATACCGAAAAAGATAGATTAGCAGATACAAACATACATAATTGGTAGAAAATTTTTGTAATAAATTAATAAATAGGAGAAGAAAAATTCCGTTGACATGCAAAACGTTTTTGAAAACATGAGATCCAAATTGATTCTTTGAAGTATTTTCCATGTAGTTTGTTTTTTATTCATGGACTCTCTACCTTCCCCTATATCTTTAAAATTTCTACCTACTTTCTCCTACAGAAAATTTACTGTTTTGATTCTAATATTTAGATATTTGATTCATTTTTGACTGTATTTTTGTTGTTAATCTCTCACTGTGTCTAATTTGTAAATTAATATTTATCATAGGTCCAGAAAAAATGCAATATGCAATGCAGTCCATGGTTTCAGGCATCTACTCAGGGTCTTGGAACATATCCCCCTCAGATGAGTGAGACTACTGCATAAAATAGGAGGTTTACTATGAGAATTGGCTCATGAGATTATGGAGCCTGAGATTATGGTGCCTCTCACACCATCTCACATGCAAACTGGTTTTACCACAACCAGAAAAGTAATATAATATTGCACTCTAAGTCTGAAGACCTAAGAACCAGCAGAGCTATTGGCACAAATCCTAGTCTACAGGTCTCAGAGTAACAAAAGCAGGAAAGATAGTATGGTGAAAGTCTTAGAGTCTGAAGATCCAAGGTAGAGAGCTCTGATGTTCAAGGACCAAAGATTAAGGGTACAACTTCAAGGAGAATGAAAGAGGGAGAGAATTTACACTTCCTTTTCCTCTTTGTTCTGCTTGGACATTCAGTGGAGAGTTCAGTATACCTCTCTCAATATCTCTAGTGACAAGATCACTGCACAGACAGACATACATCAGAAAAGTAATAGAACTAAAAACATTATCCAAAAAATTGACAGTGATAGAATGCTTCTTAGTTAGTAATTGCACAAATCACAAATCTTATCAAGTACACATTGCAGGATAGACTTATAGTGAACTGCAAAATAAGTCTCAAGACACTTTAAAATATTAAGCTCATACAATGTATGTTTTCTGACCACAACAGAATGAGAGTTTCACAAGAGAAATAAATTTGGGAAATCACCAAATATTTGGAAACTCAGCAACATACTTCTAAAGGACCTCAAGGCAAAGAAAACAGGAGGATATTTTAAAAGTATTTTAAACTGTATGAAAATGTAAATGCAACACAAAAATTTATGAGATGCAACTAAATCATTATGCAAAGAGAAATTTGCAGCTTTGATACCTGTTTCAAGAAAGAAGTCTCAGCTCAATTTTGTAAGATTTCACTTTATAAAACTAGAGGAAAGGGGCTGGGGAGAAAGCTCTCCCATTTAAGCCTTTCCCTGGCAAGCACAAGGACCCAGGTTCCTGGCCAGACCAGGAACCCCAGGCACAGTGGTGCACACCTGTAATACCAGTGCTAGGGAGAATGAGACAGGAGAATCACCAGGAGTCCAAGCTGTGTAGCAAGACCTTGTACCAAATAAATAAAGAAGTAAAAGGTTTTTAAAAATTAAAAGAATATTTAAAAACTAGAGAAAAGGTCAACTCAGACCAAAAAGAAAAAAAAAAAGAAAATAATAACTAGAGAGGAAAGCAATGAAATATAAACAGAAAAATAAAAAAGTTAATGAAAACCACATATTATTTATCTTAAAAGATTAGTCAAATTTTCAAATTTCACCTTCATTAATTAGTAAGCGAGAAGACACCAATTACTAAAATCAAGAAGTAAAGAAAAAAATACTACCAACTTTACAAAAATATGAGAATTATAAGAAATATTATAACCATATCATGTGAAAAAACAATACAATTTAGATAAAGTTTTTAAATTCTTATACATTTTTTTTCAGAACCAGGGATTGAACTCAGGTTCTTGTGCTTGCCAGAGCCATTTATCTCCCTGGCCCCTTCAGACAGAAATTGATGAGCAATAATGGATTTTTCCATCTTTATGCACATACATATAGGGAAAAATAATCCCATCTAGTACTCCTAAGGAGAAGACTAAAAGCATAGATAACTTATTCTGAATTCCCAGGTTCAGTGGTTTCTAAGAAATGAATTTAGAGAAAACAATATAACAGAATGATTTTAATCATGCAGCAGCTAGACTCCTATTCAATATATTATTTATGTTTTAAGAACATTTTTTTCTTCAAACATTTTATGTGTGTTTGGCCTAAAGATCACCATCATTAACAAAAACCTGGGGATCTGGGTGTAGTTAGCAACTTCCTATTTGAGTCATGCATGCACATCTGTTAGTTTTACCGGGATGTATGTGGTCCTTGATAGTCAATAAAGGTGGAAAAATAGAATAGAGGCATTGCTGATGAGAGAGGCCAACCTGATACTTCTGCACCAGCACTGAGAAGTCTTAATATTTCTGCATGCATTTGAGTCTCCTGCTTGTTTTAATTATGTTCATCCAATTCCATGTGATGCAAGATATCAAGCATGACCAAGAATGGAAAAATTTCTTCGTGGCATTTAAAAAATCTTGATTGCTACAAGGAAAAGACCTTTAAGCAAGCGCAATATCTTTCCAAACACAGAAAAGATTCCTGTAACTAAGACCAGGCCTGAGATGGAGGAGTACAAATGTTGTGACCTATCTGTCCCTCTCATGTTAGTTATAATGATGCACCCCAAAAAGACAGAAATCAGAGGAAAATATGAACAGAGCACCAGAAATAGGTCCAGCAAAGCAGTAAGCAGAACCCCCAAACTATTTTTCATGTCTTGGTTTATGAAAGGAAAGAGATGTTTATTTAAAATGCTGCTTCAGGGGACAGGAAAATAAAGAGGAGAACAATGACCTAGTGACCTCCAGGAATTGCTGGCTGCAGCTCAGACTCTCAGCCTGGTCTGAAGGAAGCCAGCCAACCAGACTCTGAACTTGCAGCTCAATCAGAAGAGGTTAAGGGGCAGGTGGGGGGCGTGAAAGTCATGAGAATGCTATTACCCACGTTCAAAGTTCAGGGCCACTGTTTCCTCCTTGAGTACTGGAAGAACACCAGACAAAAGCTATAGGGCCAGGGGCCAGGGCTGCTACTTCTAGGGTTGGGAGACAGAGGACGGACATTCTTTTTCCGCAAGGAAGTGGACAGTGGGTGGTCAGTCTGAGACTCAGAGTCCTGGCTTCATAGGAAATCCACATTTTTTCTGGGTCACTGAGTCACAGTGTCATGGACTCATTAGCAGGATAGGAGTCTTATGCAGTCTCTGAGCCCAGTATTAGGATATTAGATCAAAACAAATTCAACATTATAGCCTCCATAAATTGTGCTTATTATCCCTTCCTGACCAGCCTGTGGCCAGCACAGTAGACTTTGACAACATACAAACCATCCTGGCCCCAGAATGCTGACAGATTGAATCACTGACAGAGAGAGACCTGTTTTTTTGATGAACTATTTCTGTGATGGGCACAGTTTTCTTCATTCCTTGGCACTCTCTTAATACCTATGGTTTCATCCCAGAAGGGCATGGCTGGGTTATGAGGATTATGCCATTTCGAAAACTGAGGGCATATATCATACCTTGTGCTTTAGCTATAGCAAAAATAACAGATCCCAAATTTTGAAAACCCAAAATGACTTTGAATTCCAATATAAATTAAGTATTCATAGCCCCTCTAGACTTTGGGTACTTTCAGGTATCCAGTTAACCTGTACTGGATCAAAGGAAAGCCCTTTCCTATGGGAAAGTCACTACTATTGAAGAAACTTTTTTTTTCTTTTGTATTTTAGGAAGGCTAATATTTTTGTATTAAAGTGTGTTCAGGGTCTCACTACTGGATTGAACTCATAGTAATCCGCCTATTTACAGCCTCCCAAGAGCTGTGATGACAGGCGGGTGCCACCACACATCCATCTCAATTGCCATCTCAGCCTGCCCTGGGGGTAGGGTCGGTACTGCAGGCACAGGGATTAACTGCCTGCCCTTGTACCTGCTTCCAGGTGCTTTAATCTGCTGAGTTCTTTGGCCAGCCCTGAATAATCTTAATGTTAAACTGAAATAATCTTCCTTATGACTTCCGTTCAACTTTAGATTCAGTGTGGAAAATATATCCTTCTTACCACTACATTTCTTCACAGTCTTCCATTTCAGCTATGAGGATATCATAAATGATTTCACCAAGTGCCTTGCTAAAATCCAGAAACACATATAATTTCCTGGGCCAGCAGCCTGCAAAACCTTGCCACTGGAAGTAGTACAGTCCATGCCATCCTAAGGACATTTTGGATGTAACATTCCATTACTCATTTGCTTTTATGGAACAGATTTTGGTGGGCACACTTTTGGATTCCATAAGTCATCCCTTAATTAATTAACTCTCAAGTCTTACCTGGGATTCTACTCCTTGTTTCTGTTTCAATAAATGTAGCTACTTACTACATACTTAAAAAAATCATACCTGGTACTAACATAGAACTTGATGGCTATCATTATACGATATTTGGGAATGATGATTAGTTCCTAATACAATGGCAAAATTACCATTCTATTAAGAAGCCAACATTTCCATCTGAAAAACAATTTGTAAACACCTAACAAGAATCTGTTGGCAGGGAGATAACTCAGTGGCATAAGTGCCTGTCTGGCAAGTACAAGGTCCTGAGTTCAATAACTGGTACCCAAGAGTCCACTGCATATTGTCCTTTGAACAGAAAGACATTCAAGTGTGTCTATTTTCTACGACTCTAGCTAGCCTCAGAGAAGACATAAAACATTACCTATGGTGACTGAATAAAGGCTTACATGTATTGAAAACCTATATGTACAGCATTGAGCATCCAACCCAGTGAAATAAGGAAATATTACACTAATTAAGAGTGATGTTTTGAAAAATACAGATGGCATGACACAAACTCAAACTGTGTATAATCTCAGTTCCTTTTGAAAAGAAATGTGCTATAATTATTTGAAGAAAAATTATTGCTAGTGAATAGAATTACCACTTATTTTTACTTTTCTATACCTTTTTATTTATTTGCTTATAGTATCAGATTTTGAATTATTTTTCAAGTAATTTAGGACATGACTATACTAAATAGAACTGGAGCCCAAAGCACCTCTTGTCAATACACTTGATGCTAAATTTAACTTATTTATAAAAATAAAAAGTGCTTACAGAAATAATTTTCTTTAAAAAAAAAGACAGTAGGTGTAAAGAGAAGCTCTTCATGGATATTGACTTTTTAAACAAAATATGAAAGAAAAAAGAAATAATTTTATTTAAAAAGTAATTTTTGAGAGCCTGTTAAATACAAGATTCTACCAGATTCATCTAGGATGGTAATAAAAGGGAATCACTGATCATGATTATATTAGATAGCTTCTCTGCTGCTGGAAAAAATACCAACTCTCACAACTTACAGGATGAGAAGGTTATTTGGTCTCTGGGTTTAGTCAGTAATTGGCTGATGCAAAGGAAACATGGCATGGTGGGACGTCATGGTGAAGTAAGCCGCTCAATCTATGGCTGTGAGGAAGCAGAGAGAGAAAGGAGGAACCAGGGATAAAGATACACTCCCAGTGATCCTCCCCTCTAACCAGTCCATACATCCTAACAGTACATGGACTTATCAAGGACAAATTCAGCCGGGCATGGTGGCGCATGCCTGTAATCCCAGCACTCGGGAGGCGGAGTCAGGAGGATTGTTGTGAGTTCGAGACCAGCCTGACCTACAAAGTGAGCTGAAGGCCAGCCTGAACTGCATAGTGAGACCCTGTCTCAAAAAGACAAAAAAAAAAAAAAAAAAAAAAAAAAAAAAAAAAAAAAAAAAAAAAAAAAAAAAAAAAAAAAAAAAAAAAAAAAAAAAAAAAAAAAAAAAAAGGACAAATTCACTGATGCATATACACTCTGTGATTCAACTTCTAAAAGCTCCACCTCTTAACATGAGACTGTTGGGAGACACTCTAGATCTAAATTATAAAAATGGCCTTAGGGTCTTTCAAACAAAGACAGAAGTCAGAAGAAGAAACAACTGCACAAAATAAAGCTTTAATTAAAAGATTATACAAATGGCACAGTTTTGAACAGTATTCAGAGATTCAAAGAAGGAAAGGACATATTGAGGAGGGCCAAAAATTTGTTATGCAATGGATCACATTTGAAGTTGCCATATTCTTGTGACTTTGTCCACAGCAAAGGAGGACAAATGAGTCCCCAGTGTAAGGACATACCATGAGCAAGAGCAGAGGGACAAAAACAAATGGACCTCACCTAGGGAATGGTCTTGGTGGTTGGGTCAAATGCTGGGTGTTGACTGTGTCATGTTAAGCAGGCATCATCCATGTTTGGGATTGATTTTTACACTTCTAATAATGTAATTACCAATGCAAGAAATAGTAAAAGATTGTAAATGCTTTCAAGCCATGGAGTGGTATGATTAGGTTCATGCGATTAGGTTCATGCTGCTTCTTCTTCTTCTTCTTCTTCTTCTTCTTCTTCTTCTTCTTCTTCTTCTTCTTCTTCTTCTTCTTCTTCTT